>PVKP010030844.1:0-27544 GCA_004027715.1 Plecturocebus donacophilus
ATCTACATCAACTAATGGGCAAAACAGCCAGCTAGCATTACCAGAAGCTGCGATTTTTGTCTCTGATAAAACAGACTTTAAAACAACAAAGAACACAAGAAACAAAGAGGGACATTACATGGTGGTGAAAGGATCAATGCAACAAGAAGAGCTAACGATCCTAAATATATACACACCCATTACAGGAGCACCCAGATACCTAGGGCAAGTTCTTAGTGACTTACAAAGAGACTTAGACTCGCACACAATAATAGTGGGAGACTTTAACACTACAATGTCAATATTAAATAGATCAACGAGATAGAAAATCAACAAGGATATCCAGGACTTGAACTCAGACCTGGAACAACTAGACTTAACAAATATTTACAGAACTCTCCTCCCCAAATCCACAAAACATACATTTTCCTCAGCATCACATTATACCTATTTTAAAAGTGACCGCATAACTGGAAGTAAATCACTTCCCAGCAATTGCATAGCATTTCACAGGTTTAAATAAAATATTGGTTGGCTGCTTATTTGTTATTTTTATCCCCTATTCCTTCCTGTCTCCATTGTTAAGCACAATTACTGGCATAAAAGAGGTTTTTAATCCCCATTTTTAGACTGTATTCTAGCCTGGGCAATAAAACAAGAATCCCGTTCTCTCTCCCTCTTTCTCTTCCTCTTTCTTTCTCTTTTTCATTCTTTTTTTTCTTCCTTTTGCTGTTTTTCTCCTTTTCTCTCTTTTTCTAAAATCTCTTCCTCTTTCTTTCTCTCTTTTATTCTTTTTTTAAAAAAAATGCATTAGAAACTATGAAGTTCTCTACAAATGTAAGGTATTGTTCTGCCATCTGCATAGGGTTTAATAGCATCCTCCCAACCTCACATTCACTTGGAACCTCAGAATGTTAAGCTATTTGGAAATGGGGTATTTGTGTAAGTAATTAGTTAAGATGAAGTCATAATGGATAGGGTGAGTCCTAAATCCAATGTCTGATGTTCTCATAAGAGGAGAGGACTCTCATATACAGAGATACACAGGAAAGAAGGTTGTGTGATGCTGAAAGCAGAGATGGAACAGTGCAGCTACAAACTAAAGAACACCAAGGACTGCTGGCGACTAGCAGAAGCTAGGAAAGGCACGAAACATAGGCATTCCCGGTAGATGTCAACCTCAGTTGTGACAACCAAAAAAGGCCTCTCTCAGAGTCTCCAGAGAAAAACAATCCTGCTGATGCCTTGATTTCAGACTTCTGGCCTCCATAACTGTGAGAGAATACATTTCTGCTGCTTTAAGCCACTTGATTGGTGATAATTTGTTAAGGCAGTGCCAGAAAATTATCTTACCTCTTTTGGATGATAGCTGCTTTTTGTCCCACACTATGCTAAAGCAGATATGAAGAATACAAAAGTTGATCAAGATGCATCTAAGGACCGGCAGGAGGTTTTCATGTCTGCTTGGTTTTGCCTGATCATGGACATTTTTGACAAGCTCATCTTATTTGGTTAGAATAGGCAAGTGGGTTTCTAGAAGAACAACGGGTTTAATGGAATATAGTGATGGATGGATTATATATGCCAGGAGTCTACCTTAGTTGCAAGCAACCCCCCAAAATCAAATTTAAGTGAAATTTAACAGATATCATTAGGTCTCTTTCTCCACCTCTCAGTTTCTTTCTTTTTTTCTGCTGACTTCAACTTCTCTTGTTGCAGATGGCTTCTCCATGGAAGCTTCCTTCCAGTGAGCCCCAAGGAACACAGATGTAGGCAAGTCCAGTTTATTTTGTCTTCACAGGCACATCTTACAGCAGTGGTTCCTAACTAGGGTTAATTTTTTTTTAGATTTCTTTTTAAAATGTATTACTATTTTTTATTATACTTTAAATTCTGGGTACACATGCAGATTGTGCAGATTTGTTACCGAGGTATACATGTGCCATGGTGGTTTGCTGCTTTCATCTCTCCTTCATCTACATTAGGTATTTCTCCTAATGTTATCCCTCCCCAATCCCTCCACCCCCTGTTATCTCTCCCCTACCCCCCACCACCACCCCAACAGGCCCCAGTGTGTGATGTTCCCCTCCCTCTGTCCATGTGTTCTCATTGTCCAACACCCACTTATGAGTGAGCACGTGCAGTGTTTGGCTTTCTGTTCTTGTGTTAGTTTGCTGAGAATGATGGTTTCCAGCTTCATCCATGTTCCTGCAAAGGACATGAACTCATCCTTTTTTATAGCTGCATAGTATTCCATGGTATATATGTGCCACATTTTTGTTAATTTTGCACCCCACCCCCATGGAAAGTTTGGCAGTGTCTGGAAACATTTTTGGTTGTTGTAACTGTGTTCCTGGTGTCTATTTGGAATGCTGCTGAACATCCTAGAATGTACAAGACAGATCCCATAACAGACAATTATCCAGAACAAAATGTCAAGAGGGTCGATATTGAAAAACTTTGTGTTAGAGCATCTTTCCTGAAAGTGCTGGTGGAGATATTTCAAGAGGACTTCAATCTGCCAAGTTTTGGTCATGTGCCCAATGTTTAGTCAATCAAAGTGGCCAGAATAACAGCCACTGGCCATATCATTGACCAGGTGTGTGGCCAAGTGACCAACCCCTCAAGACCCCATAGAAGATGGGTGGTCTCCAAAGGGAAGAATACTTGGGAGAAAATGTGTGCTTGCTACAAATTTGGTTTAAGGACAGATGGAGGAGCTCAGACTCTTTTGACAAGAATATTACTTATTACTTAAAGAGAATGAGGCTATCTTGAACGTGGCTCACCTCCAAAGCAGCATTCTGAGGGCTCTATTATGTCTTCAGTAAATGTTTATGGGAGATCTTGTGTGTGCCAGCTTCTGGGACCAGGAAGGTGAACTACTTCACCGCCAGAGCTGTTACACTGTGGTAACCCTTGCAGGCTATGGAGGAGTGGGATATGGCGATATAAGCAAACACCCACACAAAACTGAGATAAGTGCTGAGAAGGAGAAAAGCCCATGAGAGAGAGTAATAAGAATGACCTATTTTGGGTAAACGGGAAATATCATAAGGCATAAGTAAGAGCAAAGGTGATAACTGTGAGTTGGAGTAGAAATATCAGCTAGGGGCTACTGGTTGGGACCAAGGCTGTCTGTCCCTAACCTAGACAGACCCACTTTAAATAGTCATTGGTTTTTAGAGGCAGACAGTTGGTTTATTTTTGTCTCTCAAATCTGATCCTGAAAAGACCGTGAAAGAAAACAGAGAAAGCAAAATACCTAAATTGTTGTAATTTAATAGAGGTTTGAAGGAAGATAGACTATTAAAAGTGCCCTGAGGAAGCCTCGCCTAAGAACTACAGCGTGGGTCTGTGATAAGGTTTCAGAGCCCTGTCCCTGCATGCACAGCCATCTCTTAGTAGGAGCCACTGATGGGAGAGAGCAGATTTAACTGTGTGGTGCTGTGGCCTTGGCCAGAGAATGCCAATGTTAGGAACGGGTCAGAGAGGCAACATGACTTAAAAAAATGACAAGTTGCCCATTTAAAGTATACAATTCAATGGTTTTTAGTATATTCACAGACATGTGCAACGATCACCACAATCAAATTTTAGATCATTCCTAACACCCCCTATTGGCAGTTGCTCGTCTTTCCCCCCAACTCCCCAGCATTAGGTGACACCAATCTGCATTCTCTCTCTAGGATTTGCCTGTTCTGGATGTTTCATACAGATGGACTCACATAATATGTGGCATTTCGTGTCACATATTATGTGTCTTACCAGTCACATAATACCTGACTTCTTTCACTTACCATGTATTTTCAAGATCTATCCACGCTGTAGTATATATCAGTATGTCATTCGTTTTTTGGGCTGAATAATATTCCATTATACAGATGTACCACATTTTATTCATCCATTTATCAGTCAACGGGACATTTGGATTGTTTCCAGCAGTGATTTTTATTAATTAGTTTTTTGTGCTAAGTGAGCAAGGGAAGCGATGAGGCCAAGTCTGTCCCATGGTTGAGCTACCTGTGAGCTACTCTGGTCACATGGTAGGTAGGTGAGAGACATCTGTCACTTGATGGTGGCTCGGGGCTTGTTTGTACATTTCAGTTGTCAGAAATGCCCCCTACCCTTCTTCCACGGACATCTGGATTTGGTTATGTCAACTACTCAGCCACTTTTGCAAACCATTAGTTCCTGTGTTGTCCTTTCCTCTGACATTGTAGATTTATCATTGTCAGTGGTTTTTGGCTCCACCAGCCTCAGACAGTACCTCTTCAAGTCCTGGATTACCTCTCCAGCAGTGCAGAGATCTGCAGCATAATCTTGTATAATAAACTCCTACATAGTTGCCTCATTTTGCATGTAAAAACCTTTGATATTCAACAATGTCATTCAGTGTTAATGATTCCTATAGGCATTGTGCCTTACAATTTGAAAAATCACTTTGACATATCATCCCATTTAATTTTCATCCCTGTGCTGAGAGGTAGGAAATTGAATATTATTGTCCTCACTTGGCAGAAAAGCTGAGACTTAGAAGCCTTGGGGAAACTATAGCATTGGCTCCAGAATCCAGATTTCCTGACAGATCCTCCATTCCTCTTTCCTAAGGGACCATACTGATTTCCATGGTGCCGTGCAAACCACAGCAAAATGTGGCCAAATTGGTCTGCAGAAGACAGCACCTGTTCTGTTCTAAACACACATACACACACCTGTGCTTGTGCGTCAGGGTCCTGAATCCTCTCCTTATGCCAGTGGCAGGACACAGAAGCCTTGTTCTTATTTGAAGACAGTACTGGCATCTTTGTTCCTGCCTGCTTTTCCTCTAGTACCACAGATGTATTCAAAATGCCACTTGGTCTAAACCAGGGAGTTGAATGGGTTTTCACAATCTCGGTGACTAGCTAATTGCAGCTGCTGGGCACACGCTCTTATTTCTGTTGATGAACTGTAGGGGTGCGAGGACTGGCAAGCGCTGTCCGTGGGAGAGAGAGAGAGATGCCAGCAAGAAGGGAGACGAGGGGGCTCAAGGCAGTGGAGGGAGGGTTTTGTTCTTGGTAGTGTTTTCTTTGTTTAACATTACTGTAAAGTGGCAAAATTGTTTCTGATGTTAGTCTCATTCCATGAACCTGCTGTTGGAAAACCAGGAGAGCATGCATAGCATCAATACATGTTTGTCTTTAATTCTCATTTTGATCTTTCATTTTAACTCTTTTTTTCCTGTAAGCTACTGTTAAATATGCAAACCAATTAATCTATCTTTCATCTCTTTCATTTATCCTCCCAACTGCCAAAATAATAGATTGTAAAGTTGTACCTATTTTCCCATCCTCCTCACAAAAGACAGAAAAATCACAAAAATTATACAGTCACCACTCAGCAACTGAAATACCAAGATGTCAGGATGATCCATCCACAGACACAATAATAGCTGGTGTTGGACATAAGTTTGTCCTGCCCAGTAAACTCCCTGACAGTAGGATTATGCCCTATTGTTAGTTTCTGCATCCTGAGGCAAGGGCCACCCAGCATGGGGACTTCACAGAGCAGGCACTCCATACATACTTGCGGAATGAGTGAGCCAGTGTGCATAGTAGGCTCAACAAACATTTGATTGATTACATTCCCTTCTCTCAAGCTGAAAATAGTTTTATCACCAGGCACAGTGGCTCAAGTCTGTAATCCCAGCACTTTGGGTGGCCAAAGCAGGTGGATTACATGAGTTTGAGACCAGCCTGGGCAACGTGGCAAAACCCCGTCTCTACAAAAAAATACAAAAATTAGCTGGGCGTGGTGGCAGGTGCCTGTAGTTCCAGCTACTCAGGACACTGAGGTGGGAGAATTGCTTGAGCATGGGAGGTTGAATCTGCAGTGGAGTTTGCACTGTGCTCTAGCCTGGGCGACGGAGTCAGACCCTGCCTCAGAAAATTACAAATGAAATGAAACAGTTGTTTTCCTCCTTATTGAAATAGAAAAAATCCCACATCTCTTGGCTGTAAAAACTGTAAAAAAAACGCAACTACTGGAGCAAGGATAACTAGTATGTAGGATAGGGTCAGACATGACCCCATTCTTGCTCTGACCTCATACAATTTCTTTAAACTTTAGTTGGTGTGAGGGTGGAGGGCCCTTACATGAAAACTCTGGAAAGCACTATTATGTTTCTTCTTGTCCTTTGGTAACAGCTCATGAAGTAGAAGAGAGAAAACAAACTAAAATAGGTGATTGTTTTAAAGTTTTCCACAGAAAATTTCTGCAGAATTATTTCAGGATAAAGCCAAAGTAAGGTACTTTTGCTTAGCAGATTTTGGTCTATATCCTAAAATTACATTGCCCAAGAAGAAGATCAAGCCAAGTAAGTTGGAATAAACCTAGAATAGGCTAAACTCTTTGTTTTCCCAAATGGCAGGAGAGTGCATTTGATTTAGAAGATAGTGGAAGCCATGAAGGCAAGAATGGCCCTGATTCATGGCATAGTCAATCCATACTAGGTTTCCTGTGAGGTAAACTGTACCACAGGAATGGACCAGTGAGGCAGAAGGAGTCAGAGGCTTGGACCCAGCCTAAGAATCTAGTCCAGTAGGGCTCTCAAATAATAGTGTCCTAACCAGTAGGATGAAAGTGGGTTTGGCCAGTGTGGAGGTCCCCAGGATCTGATCTAGTGATTAGGATATAAATAAGGAGTCTCTGACATGGACCACACTTGAAATCAGGAAGATAACTGTATCATGCTTCTGAATATTCCATTACATCTGGGGGGAAATGTCCAGCTCACACAGCATGGTATAAATTAGAGCAAGGTGAGCCTCGGGGTCCCAGGCAGGTGAGCTCATAGAGGGTTTCAGCCCAGGTGCTGGAAATTGGGGAAATAATTAGCCTTGAAAGGATTAGTGATTAGGTAGATGTAGACAGTTTTGGAGTGAAGGGGGGCTGTATTTCTGAAAGTATGCCGATGTCCAAGTTCTCCGCATGTATATTGTGTATAAGATGATAAGACTAATTCCAGACCTCATCTTGGGATGGGGATGATTCTACCGAACTTTCTGGAGGCTTCCTGGCTCCCAGAGTGCATTGGTTGTGTTGAAAAGTAATTGGGTAGACCAGGACTGGTGAACTATCTCTTGGCCCTGTTTCAGAAATGGAGCTGTCAAAATGCAGCTCCTATGGTGACCATTTGCAAAAGATTCCGGATTCTTCTCAAAAAGCTAGGCTATTTGTTCAGGTCTTGTAGCCTACAAGTGATGCTAAGCTACATTTCAGCCATTGTACTGAAATGCAAAGTGGGGAAGAAATATTTTTCTTGTGATAGAGATCTCTTGCTAGTCAGTAATCAAATAAATCATAAATGAGAATTGGTAAAAAACACACACCTTAAACATTATATTTTTAACTTGAAATCTATACATATACATTTATTCACCCATTTTTCAGTGTGGGGCTAAGGTCTTTTCTTTGAGCATGAATTGGCTAATCATGGTTCTGCACCATTTTCATGTATAAACTAACCCCATGTTGTTTTCTCTATGATTCCCAGTTTCATCTTTGAAGTACAGTGAGTATTTAAAGCCTTCTGCAAAAAAAAAAAAAAAAAAAAAAGTGAGTGCAGAACTCTTCTAGAGTTCTTTTATAGTTGCCTTCCCCACATCTCATTCATTTAAACATTTACCAAATTTATTTTTCCTTCTAAAATACTCAATTTATATTTTTATTAACATAATTACTACTTTTTCACACCCATATTTTGTCAGTTTGAGTAATATTCAATCAAATTATATAATTATGATAAAGAGAACTAGCATAACCAGGTTTGGTAGTGAACCCAGCTGAATCTTTAGTGAAAATACAGCTCCACAGGTGGGAACAAAAGTACTATGTTGTGTGCAGAAGTGTGGCCTCCTGATCTGGAGAATTCAGCCTCCCACAAGTGTCAGTCAGCATTTGTTACAGAGGGAATGGAGAGTGGTTGTTAATTTTGTGAACTGGTTCAGTGGAGGTGTATTAAGAGATTTCCAGCTGTACTCCTTAATAGGGGAGAGTGCAACTAGCTGAAATTTTTGCTAATGTATATCCAAATCTAAATTTAATTTTGGGTACACATTATAATATAAAATTAATATATCTTATAATGATAGCCAACATGTAATGAGTGGTTTCTATTATTATAGACTGAGCTAAATGCTTCACATGCAAACTTATGGATGTGATAATGTTATCCCCATTTGTATTAGTCTGTTCTCACAAAGCTGATAAAGACCTAGCAGAGACTGGGCAATTTACAAAAGAAAGAGATTTAACGGACTTACAGTTCCACATAGCTGGGGAGGCCTCACAATCATGGTGGAAGGTGAAAGGCACATCTCATGTGGTGACAGATAAGAGAAGAACAGCTTGTGCAGCGAAACTCCCCTTTTAAAAACCGTCAGATCTCTTGGGACTTATTCACTATCATGAGAACAGCATGGGAAAGCCCCGCCTCCATGATTCAATTACCTCCCACCGAGTTCCTCTTAGAATACGTGGGAATTGTGGGAAGTTACAATTCAAGATGAGATTTGGGTGGGGACACAGCCAAACCATATCACCATTTACAAGTGAACACACTGAGGCATAGAAAGGCTATTTCCCTTGCTCAAGGCCACACTATCAGTGTGCCTATGCTCTTCAGCCACATCTAGCTGGTACACGAATCCATACTCCTAATCATGACACCATGCTTCATGTTACAGCAATAAATGCAAAGGGAACTGATATGCAGAAGCTGCCAAACAATGAAGTAGGATTTCTTAAAATACTTTTTAGTAATTCCTCTTAAAGTTCAAGGTAATTGTTAGTTAAGCTTTCTGGTCCTCAGAAACCTGGATTCTGAGTTTCTGGTTTCTGAGGACCAGAAACCTGGATTCGACTTTCTGGAGACTTCATTGCACTTAGAGAGGTACGATTGCCTAATATATAGTTAGATAGAAGGAAGCAACACAGGTCATTGTAACAACTCAACATTCGTTAAGCGCTTGATTATTGGAAGCATGAAAATAAAAAGGATGTGGCTATTTCCAGAAGGAACATGCAGTCTCTCTACTCATGAGAATAGGATTTGTGGTCCACTTGGAGAGACAGGATTGTTCACTTGATGATAAGCCATGGAGTGCAAGGGAGTAAAAAGTCCTCAATGAGTGATGCAGAGAAGAAGCTCTGGGAATGGGCAGGTTAAGGCCAGGAATGTGGTCAAGATGCTTAGGGAAGGACTTGGGGCTTGAGGTGGGCCTTGAAGAGTGGCAACTGGTCAAGGTGGGGGACATTCTGAGCAGGAGAAAGAGAATGAACATAATCCCTGGAGTAGGAATAGGCATGTGGAGCTCTTGTGTGCTTGTAAAAGGGGTCTTATCAAGGAGTGGAGAGAGACGGGTAGTATAGAGCCAGCTCATGGAAGAACTGGAATGTCAGGCTAAGGAATGGAAATATCTTTCAGGCAATGGAGAATTACTCACATCAGGGTCTGTGGTATTGTGTTTTTAAGAGTGAGCTTATTTTACTCCTAAGAATGGAACAACTGCCAGTCAACACAATCATTTGGTGGCAAGTCAAAATGTTTTGAACATTGCAGAAGATGCTTCTTTTTATACTCCTCTTCCTCCTCCTCATCATCTTCTTCTTCTCCTTCTTCTTCTTTTTTTTTTTTTGAGACCCAGTCTCACTCTGTTGTCCATGCTGGAGTACAGTGGCACAATCTTGGCTCTCTGCAACCTCTGCCTCCCAGGTTCAAGTGATTCTCCCTGCCTTAGCTTCCGAGTAGCTGGGATTACAGGTGTCCACCATGACATCTGGCTAATTTTTGTATTTTTAGTAGAGACAGGGTTTCACCATGCTGGTCAGGCTGGTCTGGAACTCCTGATCTCAGGTGATCCACCCATCTCAGCCTCCCAAAGTGCTGGGATGACAGGTATGAGCCACTGTACCTGGCCCCCCTCATCTTCTTTACCTCTAGCACTTACACCTTTCTGGGAGATTTTCCAGTCAGAGGATATGCTGTTTCCTCAGCACCAGCCTTGAGCAGGACGAAAGTACCTAGAAGTGATGACCAGGAGTAGCTCTCAGCCAACAGAGGCTGGCAGGTGCCTGGACAAATACCCCCACTCCTCAGTGGAAGCAACTCTGAGTTGTGGATTCTCCATTGTCTCCAAGTGCTCCCCAGAGAACTGAACTCTAGTTGCCAAAAACAGGCCTTGCCTGGTAACACATCCTTTATTCACTGCCTTTCCTTCCCATCTCCCTTCCCACTCCTCTACAGAGTTTTCCTGGGATCACCTCCCAGTGAAACTATTTGTACTTTAATCTTTGTCTTGGAGTCTGCTTCTGGGAGAATCCAAATTAAGATAGTTATTTTTTAAAAATAACAGACTCTGGGTCAGGTGTGGTGGTTCACACCTGTAATCTCAGCACTTTGGGAGGCTGAGGCAGGTGGATCACAAGGTCAGGAGTTAGAGACCAGCCTGACCAACATGGTAAAACCCCATCTCTACTAAAAATACAAAAATTAGCCAGGCGTGGTGGCTCATGCCAGTAATTCCAGCTACTCAGGAGGCTGAGGCAGGAGAATCGTTGAATCTGGGAGGCAGAGGTTGCAGTGAGTCGAGATCGCACCACTGCACTCCAGCCAGGGCGGCAGAGCAAGACTCAGTCTCAAAAAAAAAAAAAAAAAAAAAAAAAAAAATAGCAGACTCTTTTTTAACTTGCCTGTGACCAAACCTTTAAAAAATCCAAATGGCAAAGTGGGCCACTGGAAACAGCATGAGTACCTGGCAGGCATGTGTAGCATTTTTATCTTCTCCACCTGTGTATAACTTCTGACATGTACAAATTAGGGTTAGCACCATATCAGAGGGAATTATGCTTGACACTCTGCTAAAGGAAGAAAGAGAAGAGAAGTAACAGTAAAAAAGTATTGACCACAGGGCTGGCACAGAATCAGGCACTTTTGACATGTAATAATCTCATTTAAATCTCACAACCTTACAACATGGATGGAACTGGAGATCATTATGTTAAGTGAAATAAACCAAGCACAGAAAGGCAAATACTTATTGACACAGAGAGTTGAAGGATGGTTACCAGAGGCTAGGAAGGGTTGTGCGAGGACTGAGGGGAGCTGGGAATGGATAATAGGTACCAAAAAAAAAAAAAAAATAGAAGGAATGGATAACACCTACTATTTGATAGTACAACAGGGTGACTATAGTCAATAATAACTTAATTACATATTTTAAAATAAAGAGTGTAATTGGATTGTTTTTTACTGAAAGGAATAAATGCTTGAGGAGACAGATACCTCATTCTCCATGATGTTATTATTTCACATTGCATGCCTGTATCAAAAATCTCATGTACCTCATAAGTATTTACACCTACTATGTACTTAAAAATAAAAATCTCATAACTTCTGAAGTAGAAATTATTGCCTATTTTTCAGCTGAAGATATTATTATACTATAAAGCCATCGAGGGTGAGGATTGTATTTTACCTGCCATTTTATCCAGTTTTCAGCACAGAGCCTGGAAAATAGTTAAACCCTAAGAAACATTTATTTGGTAAATAAACAAATAATATTGTAAGTAGCTTGTCTAAGGTCACAGAACCAGTAATTTGCAGAGCTGGGATTGCACTCCCTTGTGATACTCAGGGAAAAGTAACTTTCTACTGATTGTCCCAGGCAACACTACAATACTTCGGTAAATACAATAATTGCAGACAAATTTCCTTTTGGTGTGTCCAGAAGAAATAAGCTGGGACTTTATATTCTTTTTCCTATATATTATGTAATTTATAGGCAATTGAACAGAATGACAGTTGCATATGTATTGTCATTTCAATGACAATTTGCTGTGACTTTTTAATTTAGCAAATGTTACATCTTCGTGAAAGATGTAGGCACTAAGCGGGGAAAAGGCTCCAAGGTTGAGAAAGATGAGGAAGAACTTACTCATCACAAAGATTTCTGGCACAAAACATACCCAATTGTTTTCCTACTCTAATAGGCCTATGCCGCTTGGGTGTATGAGAAGCTATAGTCTGTCCCTCATGAGTGGCTCTTCTTTGCACATTGTCTACCACTCAGACTGTTGCTATTAATAAAAACGAAAGGACTAACTCTTGAATGACGGAATTTTGGGAGCTTGTAGTGGATAACAGGAGTGAGAGATGTCCCAACTAGAAGCAGAGGTCAGATAACAAGAGGGAAGAAGAGTTACTCCAGACAGTAGATATACAGAAGGACAAGCATAATGTCCAAATTCATCATAAGCAGCACATTTTTGTAACTGGAAACAAATGCACTTCCAATATGAACATGTTTCAATTCATAGGGTAGTACATATACAAAGCAAGCTGTGAGAGCTGATATTTATTGCATAATGAGCTTATCCTGCCTGCCTGATGCCTTGAAAGTATTAAACATGACAGCAGAATTCATGGATTTCTTGACTTGGTAATTTTTTCTCTCATATCCAAATGGGATTCTCTCCAACTCCAAAGTTGTTGAATGGAACTGTAAGTGAGAATTTACACTTGGGAGCCCAAGGCTTAGCATGGAATACTCCATTTGGATTGGTTTATTCTTTTTGCTCAACGTGAGAAAAGTGTACAAGTTACTGACTGGATAGCATGATGATCCAGATTGTCTAGGGCAAGAAAGGCTGGATCAGAGAGAAAAAAACAAACATCCTTTCTGCAGCATGGGTTGGTCATCGGGCCCTCACCTATTGGTGTGTTTCAGATCTTCTGTGTTTCTGCTCTGAACAGTTTTTTTCTACCTGAAGCTTCTTTTCCTTTGTGATGAGAATCAAAATTGTCCATGCAGCTGACTGTCTTCATCAATATAACTTTACTATTGAACACAATTATTCCCCAGGAAAATAAAAATTGCTAATAGTATTATTGCTTGCTCAAGTAGCTTCCCCAAAGATCAATGAACTCTTCTATAGAATACATCCTAAACCAGTTCATACCCAAGACTCTTTGAGCTCATTCTCTTAAAATTCTCACGTAGCTGTCTGCAATAATCCTAAATTACTTTATCATAACCCTGATCTCATCCTAATTAAGCTCCTCTCCCTCATCAAAAGAACCCATCTTAAACCAGACTTCAAAATGTCAATCAGTATCCTGACTTTGTTAATAAGACTTTCTTGATGTTCTTTCTTAGTAGGTAAACAATACACTTAGCTTTACCTTATCAACAGGCTGTTGCAGTGATATTTTGGAGAGCAAGCATTTGACTTTGACAATTGTGTGCTGCATTCTCATTGTCTTTCTGCCTCGGCATCCTTTACTTTCTGCCCAGTTCTGTATTTCAAAGCCCAAATTCCCAAAGTGTAAGAGTTTGATAAGTTTTGGTTAACTGCTGTCATACCTGTTGGACAAAGTTGAAGGCCATGGCCTCTTTCTGGGCTAATGATCCCCTCAGAGATTCACTGCCTTTGGGTCTGGTCTCTCCACTAGACCAAAACATAGGTGGGTGGTAGAGATATGTAGTAGAACACATGGCCATAGAAGTTAAAGGAATTGACTATGTCTACTTTCTTTAGCAGCAATCTATGGACAGGAACTCTTAGAAGGGGGCTAAGGGCATAGCAGGCATTCTGAGAGTAAACTCTGTGAAGCTATATAGCTGGAGAGCATTATCTAGGAGCTGAGAACAAGGATATGGTACTGACTTCAAGGTTTAAAGGTTGGCCCCCCTTTTATCTATAGGTAAACAGCAATGGGTATACCCAGCAAAGAACAGAGGGTATAAAATATTTGAGGTTGTCTAGCATTTTGTTTCAGAAGCTCATGGTATCTACCATGCTCGTGCCAAGGATTGTTTTGAAAATTCCATAAATAAATATATAGCAGTTTTTTAAAGTCTGTAAAGTCTAAAATTGATCCAATATCATCAATTTGTTTATTCATTCATTCAAGAAACAATCATCTAAAGTTAGAAATTGTGATAGGCTCCAGGAATACAAACACAAATGCTGTCCCTTCAAAAAGCTTATGATCTAGTGAAGAAACAGAAGAAATTATTGAAAACAGAATATGTGGCTCAGTAAAGGAATATATGAAGTTTTATAAGAAAATAAGTAAATGATATATATTTAAAATATGTATACTTTACATATATTTTGCTAACTCCTATATTGTCCTGTGAAATACATGTTATTTTCCCTCTTTTACATTTAAATAACTGAAGTTAAGGAGGGCCAAATGATGTGGGCAATAAGTGATAGATCTGGGACTCAAAGCTAAATATTTTAACTCAAAATCTAGTCCTTTCCCCCCACTCTATCAAGCTGCTGAATTAATTCAGCTATTATGCTTAATGGATAGGAAATTTATAAAACAAGATAAGTAAATGTAAGTGGCTAATTTTAATTTTAAAATTAATAAAATTAAATTTAAAAATTGAAGTTGACTTTTTTTCAGTTTATAAAATGATAAAAAGTAAAGTAAGAAATATAACAACTGTTATAGACAATAGTGAATGGAAGTAAGTAGTCCCTTTTACTAAAGGTGAGAATGTATATCAGTATAACCTGTCTGGAAGGTAAATAGTCAATGTGGCAGAGATTGCACTGTGTGTTAATTAAAACATTTCCTCTCCCTGGGAATAAAAGAAGACTGTCTTTCCCAGGTTCCCTAGCAATTCGGTTGGAAATGATGTGACCCTAGTCAATAAATATAGGCAAAAGTAACATAAGCTATTGATAGACCTAAGTCCAAAGATCACTCAGAGTGACACTTCAGCTCTGTCTTCTCTTCCATGGCAATTTGGAGCCTTATGTTTGAAGCAACCCAGATCCCAGAGTCATAACATGGAGAAGAGCCACCAAAGAGAGACCCCTGGTCCACATTGGACAATGACTAGAGCAAGAAATAAACCTCTGATGTGTTAAGCATTGAACATAGGGAATTGAGTTGTTACCACAGCAGAACATATTTAAATCAGAGACAGTAAGAGTCTGTACAAATTATTGAACATTGAAACATTAAACATCTGAACTTTTGTGAGTTTTGGGTTGAAATGGCTTCTGTAAAGATCTCATCTAACTGTGGTTGATAGAAAATCACCATATTCAATCAAAGTTGTATGTAAGTTAGGAAAAAATTTATAAGGTAGGGTAACTTGACACAGATATAAATTCTCACTGAGCTTACCCAAACTCTCATCTGCTCCAAGGCTTCCAGCTGTATAGAAGTTTCTTTTAGAGCTATTTCAGTTCATCTCAATAAAAAAATTATCAAATATAATAAAATATTTTTGGAAAGATAGGGTTTCAGGACATTACAATTGGTATTAAAAGAACTAACGAGCTTTGGTACTGATAAAGTATTTTTTGCATTCTTTTTTGCTTCAAAGAATGATACCCAATTATTAATTCTTAAGCACATAAATCTTTTCCATTTTTGTTTTTCCTGCTTGGTGCCGAATTTTCTTGGCTACTACTGAAATATATTGAATAGGCTACTTTTTATCTGCAAATTCTATGAATCTAGTGGCTCTGAATCCAAGCCACTTGAATAACGATGGAAATGAAATATTTCTGATGAGCATATAACCAGATATTGCTGACAAATAGAAGGAAAAACAAAAGAAAAAAAAACAGGCTGATGGGGGCCAGAGCAGTGCAACAGTGCATATGGTCTGCATTCCTGCCATGCTGCATGTATGCACAGCCACACAAAGACAAAATCCTTTGGTAAACGTTCCTCACAGTTGAGGAATATTATTCAACACTTAAATATATTAACCCTTTAGAGAAATTCCTGTTCGTTCCTTTTAATCTCTGGTACACTCTCACTATTCAAACTAGGCTAGAGGTATCAATTTCTTCTGGAAGAAATATTATAGCAGAGAAAACAAGAAACCAGTTCTCAAGTTTGAGGTTCAAAATGGATTCTTGAGCCTCTTTACTATTTGCCAGAAAAAGATTTGATTGCAAAAGCCTGAATTTTGAATATCAAGATCTAAGATTCTAGAGGATTCAAGGCATAAGTTTTTCGATTAAAGTACTACATTAGATGTAATGCAGGTGGATGTCAGAGCATGATTTTCCTGTTGGAGAGGAACTATGGATCTTACAGATTGGGGGATGGGAAGAGAGTTGGAAGGGGCTATGGTTTCAATGTGTTCTCTACCTCCTCTTCATCCCAGCATTATCCATAATAGCCAAAATATGGAAACAACCCAGATGTCCATTGACAGAAGAATGGATACGGAAAGCATGATATATACATACAATGGAATATTTGTCAGCCTTAACAAATGCAAAGAAATCCTGCCATTTGTGGTAACATGTGTGAACCTAGAGGACATTAAGCTAAGTGAAATAAGCCAGTCATGGGAGGACAAATACTATATGAATCCAGTTATATGAGGTGTCTAAAATTATCAAACCCATAGGGTCAGAGATTAGAATGGTAATTGCTAGAGGCTGGGAGGAGGGGTAAATGGGAGATTATTTTTCAATGTGTATGAAGTTTCTATTATGCAAGATGAAAAAGTAATAGATATCTGCTGTACAACATAGTACCTAGGTTTAACAATATGGTATTGTATACTTTTAAATGTAAGAGGATAATCTCACATTGTGTTCTTAACAAACGAACAATAACAACAAATCCCCCAAACCCCACAAAAGAACATAAAAACATTTTTGAAGGTTATGGATATGTTTAGTGCCTTGATTGTGGTGATGGTTTCATGTGTGTTGTCACATTTTCAAACTCATCAAGAGGTACACATGAAATGTGTGCAGTTTTTGGTACATCAGTTATACCTCAATAAAGCTAAAAAAATTCAAAACAAAAGAAAGGGTGAGAGAGCAAGGGAAGGCACCCTCTACAGATAATCCTAAGCAAAAACAAAAAACAAAACAAAACAAGAAAAGAAAAACAAAAAAAAACAAAACTAAAAACAAAGCTGTAGGCATCACACTACCTGACTTCAAACTATACTACAAGGCTATAGTTATCAAAACAACATGGTACTGGTACCAAACCAGAGATATAGACCAATGGAACAGAATAGAGACCTGGGAAGTAATGCCACACAACTACAACCATCTGACCTTTGACAAACCTGACAAAAACAAGCAATGGGAAAAGGATTCCCTACTTAATAGTGTTGGGAAAACTAGCTAGCCATGTGCAGAAAACAGAAACTGGAACCCTTCCTGACACATTACACTAAAATTAACTCCAGATGGATTAAAGACTTAAACATAAGCCCTAACGCCATAAAAACTCTAGAAGAAAACCTAGGCAAAATCATTCAGGACATAGGCATAGGCAAGGACTTCATGACTAAAATACCAAAAGCATTGGCAACAAAAGCCAAAATAGACAAATGGGACCTAATTAAACTCCAGAGCTTCTGCACAGCAAAAGAAACAATCATTAGAGTAAACTGGCAACCAACAGAATGAGAAAAATTTTGCAATCTACCCATCTGACAAAGGGCTAATATCCAGAATCTACAAAGAACTAAAGCAGATTTACAAGAAAAAAACAAACCCATTCAAAAGTGGGCAAAGGATATGAACAGACACTTTTAAAAAGAAGACATTTATGAGGCCAACAAATATATGAAAAAAAGCTTATCGTCACTGGTCATTAGAGAAATGCAAATCAAAACCACATTGAGATACCATCTCTCAT
Source organism: Plecturocebus donacophilus (assembly GCA_004027715.1). Classification (NCBI taxonomy): domain Eukaryota; kingdom Metazoa; phylum Chordata; class Mammalia; order Primates; family Pitheciidae; genus Plecturocebus; species Plecturocebus donacophilus. Next base: position 17,675 of record PVKP010030844.1, read on the forward strand.
CAGTTAGAATGGCGATCATTATAAAATCTAGAAACAACAGATGCTGGAGAGGATATGGAAAAATAGGAACACTTTTATACTGTTGGTGGGAATGTAAATTAGTTCTACCATTGTGGAAGACAGTGTGGCGATTCCTCAGAGACCTAGAAATAGAAATTCCATTTGACCCAGCAATCCTATTACTGGGTATATATCCAAAGGATTATAAATCGTTCTATTATAAAAACCCATGCACACATATGTTCATGTGGCAGTGTTTACAATAGCAAAGACCTGGAACCAACCCAAATGCCCATCAATGATAGACTGGATAGGGAAAATGTGGCACATATGCACCATGGAATACTATGCAGCCATAAAAAATGATGAGTTTTGTCCTTTGTAGGGACATGGGTGAATCTGGTAACCGTCATTCTCAGCAAACTGACACAGAACAGAAAATGAAACACCACATGTTCTCACTCATAGGTGGGTGTTGAACAATGAGAACACATGGACACAGAGGGGAGCATGACACACTGGGGTCTTTTCGGGGGGGAACTAGCAGAGGGACAGTGGGCAGTAGAGAGGTTGGGGAGGGATAACATGGGGAGAAATGCCAGATATAGGTGACGGGGGGGATGGAGGCAGCAAATCGCATTGCCATGTAGGTACCTATGCAACAATCCTGCATGTTCTGCACATGTACCCTAGAACCTAAAGTGCAATTACATATATATATATATAATCCTTAAACTTCATATGGAACATATATATATATATATATATATATATATATATATATATATATAAAGATTTGCTGTTTTGAACAATTTAAGTCTATAATTCAGTGGCATTAATGAAATTCACAGTGATATTCAACCATCACCACTATCTACTTCCAAAATTTTTCATCGCTCCAAACAGAAACTTTGTATCCATTAACAAATGCTTTCTTCTTGTCATCAATTTTATTTCATTTCAAACAGTGGGAGAAATGACCACAAAGCAAGTTTTGTTTTCATTGTTTAGGTCTCTCACTTGATTCCCTGGAAACTGCAGAAATGTTGGAAGTTTGGGCCCTGAAAACTCCAAGGAGCTGATGTTCAGTTCCTTAAGTTGCTGCATGTATTTACTTAGAATTAGGACCTGATTCACAGTAAACACAGGTAGGTAATAATGATTTGTAACTTGTGGTCCCTGGACTTGATTCAGGGGTCTATGAACCCCCTGCAATTATAATCACAATTTTGGATGCAGATGCATTTGCTTTGGAAATGATTACTTAGCTTGATTCCCCTCAACTTTAGAAGGACATATTATCCCCAAAATGATTGCAGTCACCATTTTTGAAGGTAGAAGCTGAGGAGTAGGCACTGAACCCTCAAAATCTGGTGATGGAGTCACAGAGTTTAAGTGGTCTTACTCTCTCTCTGTGCTCCCTCTGTGGTTAATTTGGTTTAAGGAAGCTTGGAAGAAATTCTGTTTCTAGTCTCCTCTCTCCACCTCCCACTCCCCAGCCCCCACCTCACCTTACCAACTTCTATCTATAGTCTGCATCCCTAAGCCTAAAGAGATGGGAGGACTGAGGGAAATGCCTGGATAGTAGAATTGGAATATTAATAAGAGAACAATTGCATGAGGCAGGACAGGAAGGGGAGAGTAATTGGCTTCTTTTCTCTACCTGTATAAAGAAGTACCCCTGTGTTCTTTTGATCTTATCTCTGCCATTTTGCACTAACTATGGGTAGGTTTCAAAATCTCTCAGCTTAGAGGCCTCCACCAAATCATTAAAAAGTTCCCTGGTGTCCCCTGCCCTACCTGAATCCAATACTGGCCCAACTAGATCCCACTCACCCAGCCTACCAGTCAGATCTGCTCCACACCCTGTGTCCAGGGTTGACCATCACTCTGTCCTCTTTCCCAAACACATCAACCACCTTGCTCTGAGTCTCCCTGTGCCCAGCCTGTCCCCTCACACCTGTCCTTTCTCTGGGGGATGCTGCATAGTCCATACTCTACAGTCATGACCCTTGAGCTCTTCTACCCTCAGGTTCCCTGGCCAGCTCCTTCCAGATGAGCCCAGGGACTGTTTGCCTAAGGCATGGTGGGGAAGCTGGGGCATCTGCTTGGGGAAATTATCTGGCCTCTATGGCCTCTAAGAATGGGATTATCATGGATGCTCAAAGAGGATTAAACTGCATTTAGGGAAAACATAAACAATGATACATTATAAAGATGCAGAGCTCTAAAATAGAAAAAGAGAAAAACGAGGTCTGGTTCTGTAAAGGTAATATTAATTATAAGAATTTATGAGAACTTATGGCTAATTACCACTTGCACTACATTTATGTATATGTACCCAACAAATTTTATTCTAAGTTTTGTTGGGTTGCAACATCACACAAATAATAATAAATTATTGTTTGCTGAACTTCTACATGCCAGATACCATCTTAATCTCTTTATATAAATTATTTTATGTGGTCTCATACTCTGTGTTTTCAGTCTTCAGTTGCTCATTGAGCATGGTTATTATCTAATGCATTTTAAGAAATGAAAACTACATTTAGTAAAATATTGGCTGTATCTTAAAAGCTCTGAAAGTCCTGAATACAGACTGTTAGTATACATTTGGATACTTGTAAGAACATTTGCTGTCAAAATCCTATCTGTTGTACCTACAAAAATAAATTTTTATGGAAATGTCTTCAAATTCCTCTTAGCTACTAGGAGAAAAGAATGAAAGGAAAAGCTTAATGAGAGCTAATTCATAAGCTTTCCCTCCTTTTTGCTTTTTTTTTTTTTTTTGAGACAGAGTCTCACTCTGTCACCAGGCACTAGGCTGGAGTGCAGTGGCGCGACCTCAGCTCAATGCAACCTCCACCTCCCAGGTTCAAGCAATTCTCCTGCCTCAGCCTCCCCAGTAGCTGAGGACTACAGGCATGCGCCACCACCCCTAGCTAATTTTTTTGTATTTTCAGTAGAGACAGGATTTTACCATGTTGGCCGGGATGGTCTCAATCTCTTGACCTCATGATCTACCCGCTTCAGCATCCCAAAGTGCTGGGATTACAGGCGTGAGCCACTGCGCCCGGCCCATTCTGCTTTCTTCCCTGATCTTCTGCTCCCTTTTCTTCCAGTCCCTTTTGTTTTTTCCCTCCCCTTCCTTGCCCTCAACTTTTCTTCTCTCCCTTCTCCCCTTGCTTTCACCTCCTCTTTTCTACCCCTTTTCTTACTCCCTTCTTGTCTCCTTCTCTCTCCTTTGTCTCTCTCCTGTCTCCTTGCTAAATCTGACATTGCCCATTGACATATTATCCTCAGGTGGAGTATGCAGACATTTGGGAAAGGGACCAGGAATAAATGCAAGCAGAAAAGTTTCATGCTTCCTCACATTATTCTGGAAGAAGACAGAAGTTACCAATTTTAAATTTTAAGATATTCTAAATTTTTTTTTTCCTTGAGCATCCAGCAGTGGTGACTGGAAATTTAAGATTGAATTCAGTTGAAGCTCACTGGTTCTATTAACAAAAAGATTCATACGAAAGGTCTCAGTGACATATTCTTTCTTTCATGGGTCAGGAATTGGCTTCGCAGTGTGTGTGATGACTGGAACATTAGGCAGATTCTCTAGACGGCCTATAATCCAGGAGATTGCATCTCAGAATGAAATTTTTGTTCACTGACCTTTACGAAAAAGAATAAAGACATTGAAAATTGATGGTATGAAAGTTGGAAATCCATGGACGTGAGCACTGTCCTAATGGCACATTTAAAGCTTTAGAGAACTTTCAAGAAAACCTGAAAATGTTAATGAAGTCTATATTCAAAAGTTAAGACAAACTAGAGAATAATATGTTAGATCTTTTATGGACAATTTATGTTGATTTGATCATCAGTTTCTTTGGTGAAGAGTAGTAATGAGCAGGCTGCGCGTGGTGGCTCATGCCTGTAATTCCAGCACTTTGGGAAGCTGAGGTGGGTGGATCGCTTGAGCCCAGGAGTTCAAGACCAGCCTGGCCAACACGGTGAAACCCCATCTCTACTAAAAATATAAAAATTAGCCAGGCATATTTGCACATGCTTGTAATCCCGGCTACTAGGGAGGCTGAAGCACAAGAATCGCTTAAACCTGGGAGATGAGGTTGCAGTGAGCCAAGATGGTGCCACTGCACTCCAGCCTGGGTGACAGAGCCAAACTCAGTCTTTAAAAAAAAAAAAAAAGCAATAATGAGCAAACCTTCTTTGTCCTAGAATTCTAGTTTTAGGAATAACTGGCTAAGGGGCTTCAATTCTGCAGCTTTTCCCCCACATCTAACCATTTGAAGGAATGTGAGCTATAGTGGGAAATGCTCCAGAGAAGAAAGCTGAATTCTGGTTTACACTGGGTCACAAATCTTCTATGTGGTCATAAGTCAATTGTCTGCCATGAGTCTCAGTCTTCCTGTCTATAAATGGCATACTTGGATCATATGCTCCTCCAGAATGCTACGTTTCAAGGCGGTGATCAATCAAAATGCCTTTATAACTGCATGTAACTTTGTTCTCACTTTTATCAACTGTAGACAAATCTTTGGCAGTTTTGTTCCAAAAGAAATACTGGCTTTTCCACAAATGTTGTCATGGTCACTTGTTTGGGGGCCAATCCACTGCTGGCCTTTTATGTTTATGTCAAATGAAAGGCTAAGGCCACATTAAACCTTACTGGTTGAAAGAGAGTAAGTTCAAAGCTATGTCCCAAAGTAATCAGATTCTCTTTGCAATATACTACAAAAGCCACTTAGATAAATAAAATTTGTTTTAAAGAATATTGATTGAGTTCTTTTGCATAGCCTTTGATTTTCACATTTTTCTCTCATAACATGTTATGGATTTCATATTGCTGGAAATAAGCCCTCACTATTTCCTTTCTTTGCTTCTTCCGTATACCTTGAATCTTTTCACTTCTCTCCATCTCCACTCCTTTCTTCCTAGCCACAGCATCCATTATCTTTTACCTGAACAGCAGCCTCTTAATTGGTTTATCTGTTTCCAAGCTGTAACCTCTGATCCAGTCTCCATACAGTGGCCATATTGGGTCACTTACTTCATTGCCATCATCTGAAGACTTCCCACTGCATTTGAATAAATCCCAGCCATCCCACATCATGGCTATGGTGAACACAGTGAGCAGTCTGGCTGCTGGGAATGCTGTTGGTAGATGTCTTCAACAGTCAGCCCTTGCAGGCTGGCCTTAGACACAGGGAGCCACCTCATTCTTCCTGGGATGCTCTGTCTCCAGGGACCACTCATCGCGGGAGTATAAAGGCTTGGCCCATCTTGGCCCAACTCTGGGCAACTCTGGCTAGCCATTCTAGCTGCAGAGCTTCACATGGGATTGGCTGTGGCTATCGTCTGGGTCTGTCACTCAGTTAATGTCTTGCTGTGCCCCATCTTTCTTACTTCCTTCCCCTCTTCCACAGGGGCTGGCACAGAGGGAATTCTTTAATAGATGATGGCAATGGCATCATAATGCCTTGTATCATCTAGTTTTTCCCTACACTTCTGGCTCCATCCTGGGTCACTGGTGCCCCTGGCACATGGCTCTGCAGTTTATTTCCAGTTCCTGGATTGTAATAGGCTCATTCCAACCTCAGGGGCAGTGCAACCGATGTTTCCTCTCTATGGAAGATTTTCTTACAACTCTATCTAATTCTTCCTTATTCGTTAGTTCTTAACTTGACTGTCATCTCCTCAGAGAAGGCTTTCCTACCCCTACCCCCACATCATCAGCAACCTAACAGTATAAATAAGATTCTTTCTCTTGTTCTCTCATATGGCATCCTGTTTTTTTCCTTCACTGGACTGCTTGCAATTTGTGATTATATACTCAGTTGTTTATTCACATGTTTAAGTTTGTCTTCCTCTACTAACAGCAAACTTCACAAAGGCAAGTTTCTCATATGTTCTGTTCACCAGTTTATATCAACTAGCCCAGTTCTTGTTCCCTCACTGATATTCAATAAATACTGACCAAATGAATGAACGGACTGAATTTCTCCCCTTCCTAAGAAAGGGCCTGAGTTTCTTTAGTCTCTTGGCTGTTTCTCTTTGAGGTCACTATTCAGGGAGCCAGACTTCTTTAAAGACCGGGAAGAATGACTCTAGGGCAGAACCATCAGTGGATAAGCAACAGCACCATAGGCCGTTGCCCAGCTGAAAGTTTTCATACAGCTAAGTACCTTCTGCATCCAGCAGGAACCATCTTGGCTCCAGGCCAACTGCGGCCACTCCGGCCTCCTCAATTTCCTGTCTTAATTGCCCCTTTCTTCTACAGCAGCCTGCTCCAGTTTTTTATCATCTGTCCAAGCTTTATAATTATCATCTTGCCTGCCTGACCAAACCTAGCTTTGCTTGCACCACTGTACCTAGCTCCAGGAAAGGCACCCCATTCCCCTACACTTTCATAGCCCTTTGGGGATACCCTCTCACCTTAGGACACAAGCAGCCTGTAAAACTGGATCAGAATTCAACCCAATGAAATTTAGACACTATTACTTAGCATTTAGTTAGTAGCAGACAGAGGCTGAGAACTTCATAAGGATCATCACATTCAATTCTCATTTAATCCCAACTATTGTATGGAGGATTTACTACTAGTATCTCCATTTTATGGAGTTTGGACAGGTTAAAATGATTTATCTAAGGTAAGAGGTGACATTGGGATTCAAACCCAGATGATCTGATTGCAGGAGCAATCAGCATCTAAAATTTTCACTGCATGAGACTGCGACTGGATAACTTGCTCCACTGAGACCAAATGGCATTGCTTTATTTCGTAGTAAACAGTGTTTGTTTTAAATTCAGCCTTGGTTTCTTTCTTTCCTTATTTTACAGTAAGAAATTTTGAAAAAGGATATTAGAGTGATTTAGGCCTTAGAGAAATTAGTTCCATTGTGTCACTGCCTTCTTATTAATTTAGCTTTTGAATTCTACTGTCCTACGGTGGGGGTACATGATTACTGTGGGCCATTTGCACCAATAATCTCTCCTCTATAGGGTTATAGAGAGTCAAGAAAGAGTAGTGAGCACATATTAATGCTGATATGATGGGCAGGAGCAGATTGAGCAAAGTGACTTTTTTTTTTTTTTTTGCATTTTACATCATCCTTTTTTTCTCTGTTTTGTGCACTAACCTTTGTTATATCATGGAAAAACAGCTGATGCTCATAAAATATTCATATATAGAAATGCTACTAATGTGTAACTATTTGCTAACTTTCCTTATAAGAAATTTACATAGTGTTATTTTAAATATATATTTCCCATATGACTAAAGTTTATATACTTATTTTTCTCAGCATGATTGAAATTTCATATTTGATTTTCCAATATGAAGTTACCTACTTTAAATTAGATATTTAAAATTGAATTAAATAAAAATTTATTAGATGCTTGCTCTATGAATTATAATAATTAAAACAACAAAATGTTTTTCTCCCATTAGGTTGGTAAACATTTTACTAATATTTAAATAAAAAGATTGATAGTATTTGGGGTTAGTTAGTGTGTAGGAGACATAAGTTTTCTTACACATTGAGGTAGGAGGGTAAATAGGTACCTGCTTTTGAAGGTAACTTGGAATTAGCTCTGAAAGTTGACTCAGTAATTCCATTTCTAGGAGTCTATCTTCCAGAAACAGTCATGTGCACAATTTATTTACACATCATTGTAGTACGATTTTAAATAGTATAAAATTAAAAATGACCATCAATAGGGAAAGGATAAAAGGTTATTGGTATAATTAAGGGCATAATTATCGATACTGTAGATACTATAGAGCTGTTGAAAAGCATCAGGAAGACAGAAATGTACTGACAAGAACTGTAAGACACATGAATGGTTGAAAAAGCAAATTGCAAAATAATAAATATAATATTATACTGCTTGTGTTAAGAAATACATAACATTTATACAGGTAGAGGCATGCAAAAGATCAGAGAGATTGTTCTTAGTGTTTACCTCTGGAGAAGGGATGGGATGGGTCAGTCTGTGCTGAGAAAGTAAAAGGATTCACAGCCACAGGTTTTCTATACATTTCTGTTTCATTTAGATTTTGTACACTGACTATTCATACATAAGTTACTGTTGTAATTTTAAAACAGAAATAAAAGTTATAACTACAAAACTATAAATTTTTTGTTAGATTAAAATTATAGATTTCTACTTTAAACTCTATGTGTGCTTCCTGTAGCATCAAGTTATGCTAAATTATTGAGATATTACTGGGATGTGACCTTAGGATATATTTTGTTACGTGAAACAGATACTCATTTAAAAAGCATGAGTGTAAGTAAGGGAGCCTATTGAAAGGATGTAGGAGAACCTTAGGAAACTCATGCAATCTAGCCTCAAGGGAGTAGGGAAGTTTAGAAGCTATTTACTCCCTCCCTCTCTCTCTGCACGGCCCAGGCTCATTGACATCTGTTTCTCCTGACACATCTGCACATTTCTCCTCTAGGAACTGACTGTCCTCCTCTGCTTTTTGTTTGCTTGTTTTAAATCATCCTTGGATCTATGACTCTACAGGTTCTCTACTATCTTGGGCTGAGGAAATTCTGGAAAATACTTTGGATAAAGACTTCGATTGTGTCAGTTTACTTCACATAAAATTTTATTTTTGAATAGTGCAATTAATTTCCAACTATTAATAGTCTGTAAAGGTTCATCCATAAATAGTCACTGTTTCTGGTTCAGCTCCTGCTATTAAAATGCAGCCAAATTTTACATCAAAAGGCCTGTTTAGGCAGAAGTTTGTGGGCAGTGACATATGGGGTGGGCCACAGCTAAAGGATGGATTACTTTGACAAAGCTTGAGTTGATATGGCTAAAGGCAGTCATCATATGTTATGAACAGAGAAAAAGGCTCACTGGTATTGAGATATTCTTGAGCCAGTATATAATAATTACTCACTCTTCATTTTGCTTTATACCTTATGTGAACTAAAGTTGACTTACTGGTCTATTGATTCTCATTGGAACATAGTCTTTAAGGCTAACCCAATGGACAGAGGTTTATGAGAGGAACCGATTGCCAGTTGAGCAGTGTGTCAAATGTTCGTTACCTTAACCTAGCAATTACACTGTCAACACAAGCAGTCCTTGCTTTGCACAGTAGTCAGAGACATAAAAATGACCGCGCAAGCTGAAACCATGCAAAACCATCTTAATAATCAATGGGAAAATTGTAGTTGTCTCATGATCTTTAGAAAACGTTGTCAAAACATTAAAACCTCTCTTTCTGTCATGCTGGCATAAAGAAATGAAAAAAGATAGTAACACTAACCTGTATTTAGCAATCTAAGACATTAAAAACATTGAGAATTAAAGTGTTTAATTTCTTTGTAAAAAAAATGTCAAACAGTTTAAACAGTAATTACCTTCTCACATTATTACATACCATATGGAGCATCTTTTCTATGCCTTAGTGAATTGTCATACTCTTTTTGAAGTTTGTCTCAGCTTCCAACATGTTATCTATTGTGTTTTCAATGCTGTGAGATATCTTAGAGTTTATTGTGAAGATATTCTTCTCAGTGTCACTTCCTCTTTTACATCTTCGTCCTTTTTGTCACAATCACTTTTGTAATTTATGTCAAAAAACGAGCCCTGGCTGGGCATCAGTGGCTCATGCTTGGAATCCCAACACTTTGGGAGGCCGAGATGAGATTATCGTTTGAGCCATAAATTAGCTGGGCATTGTGGCATGCACCTGTGGTCCCACCTACACAGAAGGCAGAAGTGGGAGGAGTTCTTAAGCCCAGAATGTCGAGGCTGTAGTGAACTGTGATAATGTCACCTCACTCCAACCTGGGTAACATAGGGAGACTCTGTCTTAAAAAAAAAAAAAAA
>PVKP010030845.1:0-27546 GCA_004027715.1 Plecturocebus donacophilus
TGGTTGAACTAAACTCACACCAGCAGTGTATAAGCATTTTCTTTTTTTTACAACCTTGCCAGCATCTGTTAATTTCTGACTTTTTAATAATAGCCATTCTGACTAGTGTGAAATGGTATCTCATTGTGGTTTTTCTGTGCATTCCTCTAACAATTAATGATGAACATTTTAAAATATATACATGTTAGCCACAGGTATGTCTTCTTTTGAAAAGCATTTCTTCACGTTTTTTTGCCTACTTTTTACTGAGGTTGTTTGGTTTTTTTCTTGTAAACTTGGTTAAGTTTTTTTTATAGATTCTGGATATTAGACCCTTGACAGAAACAGAGTTTGCAATTTTTTTTTTTTAATTCTGCAGGTTGTCTGTTTACTCTGTCGATAGTTTTCATTTCTGTGAACAAGCTTTTTTGTTTAATTAGGTCCCATTTGTCAATTTTTGCTTTTGTTGCCATTGCTTTGGTAACTTTTTCATGAGATCTTTGCCAGTTTCTGTGTTTAGAATGGTATTTTCTAGATTATCTGTCAGTGTTTTTATTTATTTACTTTTTACAACTTTAAGTTTTATGTTTAAGTCTTTAAGTATTTTCTTGTATATGGTGTAAAGATGGGATCTGATTTCAATCTTCTACATAGTACTGGCTAGTTATTTCAGCACCATTTATTAAATAGGGATTTCTTCCCAAATTCTTTTCTTCAGCTTTGTTAAAGGTCAGATGGTTTTAGGTGTGCGACATTATTTCTAGGCCTGTGTTGTGTTGCATTGGTCTATGAGCCTGTTTTTTGTTCTCTTGTTTTTGTTGTGTTGTGTTGTGTTGTGTTTTGTTTCCAGTACCATGTTGCTTTCGCTACTGTATCCCTGAAGTATAGTTTGAAGTTGGTAATGTAAAGCCTTCAGTTTTATGCTTTTTGCTTAGGATTGCCTTGACTATTTGTTTATTGTTGTTGTTCCATATGAAATTTAAAATAGTTTTTTTGCTATTGTTGTTACTGATGTTCTGCTAAAAATGTTATTAGTGGTTTAATAGAAATAGCATTAAATCTGTAAATTTTGTTGGACAGTATGGCCATCTTAATAATATTTATCTTTTCTATTTATGAGCGTAAAATGGTTTTCCATTTGTTTGTGTCATCTCTGACTTTTTTATTCAGTGTTTGATAATCCTTTTCGAAGAGATCTTTCACCTCCCTGGTTAGCTGTATTCCTAGAGATTGTGAATGGGATTTTTTTTTTTTTAAATTTGGCTTTTGATTTGGTTGTTGTTGATGTACAGGAATGCTACTGACTTTAGTATATCTATTTTGTATTTTGAAACTCTGCTAAAGATGCTTTTCAATTTAAAGAGCTTTTCCACTGAGACTGTAGGATTTTCTAAATATAAAATCATGTCATCTGCAAACAGAGATAGTTTGACATCCTCTCTTTCTGTTTGAATGTTTATATTTTTTCTCTTGCCTGATTGCTCAGGCTGGAATTTTGAATTCTATGTTAAATAAGAGTGGTGAGAGAAGGCAGTTTTGTCTTCCTCCAGTTTTCAAGGAGAAATGCTTTCAGCTTGTTTTCATTCAGTATTTTGGTTTTGGGTTTGCCATAGATGACTCGTTATTATGAAGTATGTAACTTCAACACATAGTTTGTTGAGGGCTTTTAACATAAAAGATGTTAAATTTTATTGAAAGCTTTTTCGGCCTCTATTGAGATAATTTTGTGTTTTTTATGTTTAGTTCTGTTTATCTGATTTATAGCATTTATTAATTTGTATGTTGAACCAATCTTGCATCCCATGGATAAAACCTACTTGAACATAGTGGATTAGCTCTTTGATGTGCAGCTGGATTTGGTTTGCTGGTATTTTGTTGAGAGTTTTTTTCATCAATATTTATCAGTGTTATTGGCCTCAGGTTTTCTATTTTTGTTTTATCTCTGCCAGGTTTTGGTATCAGAATGATGCTCTTCTTATATAATGACTTGGTAAGGGGTCCCTCTTTCTCAACTTATTTGAAACAGTTTTAGTAGAAATGGTACCAGGTCTTCTTTGTACATCTGGTAGAATTCAGCTGTGAATCTGTCTGGTCCTGGGCTTTTTGTTTTTTTGGTTGGTAGCCTATTTATTTGCAAATATAGTTTTGGAGCTTGTTATTGATCTATTCAGGGACTCAAATTTTTTTTTTTTTTGTTAATCTTGGGAGGATGTATTTGTCTAGAAATTTATCCCTTGTTTTCTAGATTTTTTAGTTTGTGTGCATAGAGGTGTTTATTGTAGACTTCAATAGTTATTTACATTTTTGTGGGGTCACTTATAATGACCCTTTTGCCATTTCAAGTTTGAATTTTCTTTCTTCATTAATCTAGCCAGTGATTTGTTTAACTACAGTCTTAGTGGAAAAGCTCTTTAAACAGACAAACATCTTTAGCAGAGTTTCAAAATACAAACTAGATGTACATTCTTTTATTGATGATATTAAGTTTAAATTGAGATCTTTCTACCTTTTTGATGTGAACATTTAATGGTATAAATTTTCCTTTTAACACTGTCTTAGCTCTGTTGCAGAGATTCTGTTACGTTGTATCTTTATTCTCATTTGTTTCAAAGAATTTCTTAGCTTCTGCCTTAATTTTGTTATTTACCCAGAACTCATTTAAGTGCAGGTTGTTTAATTTCCATGTAATTGTATAATATCAAGTGTTTTTTTAAATTGAATTATATTTTTACTAACCTGTAGTCTGTGTGTGTGATTGGTATGATTTTTAAGATTTTTGAATTTGCTGAGAATTGTTTTATTTCTGATTGTGTGGTCAATTTTATTTTTTTGACACAAAGTCTCACTGTGTCACACAGGCTGGAGTGCAGTGATGTAATCTCAGCTCACTGCAAACTCTGCCTCCCAGGTTCTAGCGATTCTCCTGCCTCAGCCTCCTAAGTAGCTAAGATTACAGGTGCCCAACACCACACCTTTCTCATTTTTGTATTTTTAGCAAAGATGGGGTTTCACCATGTCAGCCAGGCTGGTCTCAAACTTTTGACCTCAGGTGATCCACCTGCCTCAGCCTCCCAAAGTGCTGAGATTATAGGCTTAAGCCACTGCACCCATCAGTGTGGTCTGTTTTAGAGTATGTGCCACATGGTAATGAGAAGAGTGTATATTATCTTGTTTTTAGATGGAGAGTTTTGTAGATGTATATTTGGACTATTTGGTCAAGTGTTGAGTTTAGGTACTACTATCTTTGTTAATTTTCTGACTCAAAAATCTGTCTAATAGTGTCTGTGGGGTGTTATATTCTACCACTGTTATTGTGTCAGAATCTAAATCTCTTTATAGGACTCTAGGAACTTGCTTTATTCATGTGCAGCCATGAACTTTTTATAACACTTTTTCTCTTCTGCTTTTTTAAATGTAAGCATTCTTCCAAGTGCACCGTGTGCCCAGGGCTACTCCTTAGGTGCCTGAATCTAGTGTCTAATAAAATTCAGATGTCCAAGGGATCAAAAACATGTCCAGAGACCTGGCTCCTTTAGGACAAAATATAAATGAGAAATAAGTGGCTTTATTCTCCTATCTAAAAATCAAGGATAATATTTTGCTCATCTCTCTTAAAGCATTTAGATTATATGTAGGTTTTTTCTGTGCTTATTTAGAAAATATATGTAAGTAATTGTAACAGCTAAATAAACCTTTTCTCATTCTTATTGACTCAGGATTGTATTCATTTAGAACTTTAGATACATTGCTTTTTTATTTTTGCTTTGGGTAAGGTTTATGTTTCCTATTTTTAGTCTTTTAAAATAGACAGATTTGTTTAGATTAAAGCTCATTGTAAGAGAACATAAAAGTTGAAAACAAGGACCTGATTAAATTTAGCATTACAGAATAATAAAGTCTAAAAGATGCTTATTAAGTTTGTTTGAGAAGAAAGTGATTATCCAAGGTAATTATAGAATATTTGCAGGCTGAAGTACTTACACTGCAAAAGCAAAAGCAGTTCAGTGTATTAACTGAACAGTGGAGTCTGTAGTTGTACTTTGGCTTCTGTTTATTACTTTAGAACAATTAGCATAGTTATGTGTAGTGTTTCTAAACAACATGCATTTCCATAAATTAAACAGTATTTTTAAAAATAGTATGAATGTAAGGTCATAATATTATTCACTTTGAATACTTATTTTTTTTTTGAAATGGAGTTTTGCTCTTGCTGCCCAGGCCTGAGTACAATGACATGATCTTGGCTAACTGCCACCTCCACCTCAAGGATTCAAGTGATTCTTCTGTCTCAACTTCTTGAGTAGCTGGGATTACAGTGTCTGCCACCATGTCAAGCTAATATTTTGTATTTTTAGTAGACACAAGCTTTCACCATGTTGGCCAGGCTGGTCCAGAACACGTGACCTCAGGTGATCCACCTGCCTTGGCCTCCCAAAGAGCTGGGATTACTGGCATAAGAAACCACACCTGGACTGAATACATTTCTTAGTTATTTTAATATTGTCATTAATACTTTTGAAATATAAATTGTTTTAATTGAATTATGGTTAAAGACAATTTTTAAAAATCCTACATACATTATGACTACATTAAAATTATTTACACTTAGATATTTATATCTAGTATCCAGAGCAAATTTACTACCAAATTGTTACAAGAGCTATTAGTCTGACACATTTATTAATTTATCTAGTAGGAATAACTATAGGTGAGTGTTAAGTTTAATGTTTTTTATTTTACTAAATTTGAATGTTGCCATTACAGAACAAATAAACACAAGTGATGTGGCCACCAAACACTATAATAGCTCTTTAGTTACCTATGTTCCAAGTTCAAACATATTCCACTCTGTGAACAGAGTCAGAGTCCAATTTTTCATCAAAATGGTGGAAATTGTCAAATGTATTCCAGTATAGATTCCCCCATTCAATGGCAGGAGATGAGAGAGCAGCAGAGATAAAAGAAAGCTTATAAAATTCTGCTGAGAATGTGACCTCTTTATTCATAGTGCTTATGTTTCTCATGCCAAGAGTAGCTGTACACTTTGGGTGTTTAGAGATATATTTCTTTTGGGAAAATATTTTCTGGCTGACTTAGTCTTGTGTGTAATCTGAGGTTTTTCTTAAGATGCTTTTTCCAATGTAATCTTGCTCAGACAGAGAGTTGTTTTTTTTTCTTTTCTTTTCTTTTTTAAAGCTTTGGGTTTCTTTCAGAAGTCCTTTTAGTATCTCATGGCATCTGTGAATGAGGTGCATGGTCACAGTGAGAGCTCTGGGATCTGTCTCTATCTGGACTCATGCTAGAAATCCAGCAGTATTTTTTCTATGACACCATTATAAACAGAAACTGAGGCTGAAATGCTGTTACTGTTTCCATTATTTTGAAGCTACAGCTCTACCCAGGAGGCCTGCAGGCTCCCCTTCTACAGCTCAGGCTTCAGTCTCTAATGTGGCACTTGAGTGCTGCTTTGGCAATTGAGGTTCACATATGATGTGAGATGTCGGCTGTAAGCTCTGTGCATGCTTCTATGTTGGATGGTAGGAGTCAAGAGAGGACAATAGCCACCAGGAGTGGGCAAGCAGGAGGGCTATAGCCTAGTGTTCAGGGAGTAGAGAGCCATTGCTTTAAAATGTAAAAAACCAGAAAGGTAGCACCTTATTCAACCATTTATTTTGGAGAGTGAGTGTCTACCTTCAGGCACCTGGCTTCAAGTTGCAAAATTGCCTTCTGTCACGAAGAGGTGAAAAGTTTATTTTGTCATTGACTATAACCAATTAGCATACATGGATGGCCACCTTAGTTACCAGGTGAATTTAGAATGAACTATGTGTGACATGGTGCTATAAATTCTTCTACTTGTAGACTAATTATGGTGACTATTTTTCTGTCTTTGCAATCTCTTAAGCAGATTGACTTTCATATATGTCACATTCTAGTTTAATTGTGTAATAATACAGTTTTTTTCTTTTCTATTTTTGTGGAGTTTCTTGGGGGCAGGAGAAAATTTTTCTCTTAATTATACTTTCCAAAGACTGTCTAGAATCATCAGAAATGATATAAACACATAAGGTGCCAACCAAGCTTAACTCTAGCAAGGATTTTCCCCCACTTCCTTCCAGTAAACTCAGAATTGTGCTGCAGAGTACATGCTGTCCCCTAAATATGCAGGCAGAATTGTGTCTCTGCTTATTTGCTATCTGTAAATCTCCTATAGTCACTTCTGGAGAGGCTAGATCAGATTTTTACAAACTTCACAGGGCAGCAATCAAACCATTTTACCTCTTTCAGCGACTTGTGTTTCAGACCTGAAACTGATTCACAGACCATGGGGCCAGCCCAGAAACCCAATCAGAGTAATGACATGTAGACATGAGAATCCTCACTTTCCCCTTCCTCCTCTTGCTAAAATGCCCACAAATTTCCTCTTACTAAAATGCCCACAAAGGTGCAGGTAAACATCTATTACTATTTCAACAATCCAGGACCTAAACCTGCAGCTCCAAATTCTGAATCTTGAGATTTTGGAGGACAAAAACTTTTTATTTGAGAAATACAAATTATTTCAGCTGTCAAACTCAGAGATATTAAAATGAGAGCACAGTTTTGTCCTTTTTTCACCTTTGAACTATATTCATCTGTTAAAATTGTTTGCTGTTGCCATTGGTAGCTATAATTAAACTACTAATATCACACTGGACACCATAACCCAAACCCTAAATCTTGACAATGTATATCCAATCAATAATTAATGTCATTTCTGTAAATAAATAAGAATTTTTGTATCAGTCTCTTCTCTATTCTTCTTTTTTTACCTTTACAAATTCACTGGTAACTACTGCTAATTAAAGTATAGATTCCAGGCAACTTAAATATTTACTGCCAAGTTACAATCCTCATGTTTGGCCCAAATACACTGTCTATTCATATTCATGTTGATTCAGCTGTTTTCTTTTAGGTAGACATATCACTTACAATGTACTAGAGCAGCCTGTAAGAGGGGCTTTCTCATTTGATTGTACTCCACTTGCTGTAACACCCAAGAATGCAGAGGCAGATGGTTCCCACCTAGAATCTGCACATAAGTTCTGGCCTCTGCCTGGTATTACAAAACAGGGCCAGATGTAGGATTGAAAATGTGCTGAAACCCAACAATTGGCCTTTTCTGCATTGTGAGATGTCAACAATGACATCTTAAAGTTTCTTTTTGAGAATGTGGCTCTTTGAGCTTTTCACTTCTTATCCAATGACCTACTATAATTATGTGAGAGGCTCCAGGTGTAAACAGAATCTGATGGCAAAGTCTGCAAGTGTAGAAAGGCTTCTTCGGAGTGAGAGTTTGAGACCACAGTGTATCCAGAGCATAATCACAACTATGCCTACGTGTAAAATGTGATTCTGTAGTACAGTATTCTTCTTCCTCTTACCCAAGAGGTAGCTAGTCAAGACAAGGTAATCCAGGTTCTAAAGCTACACTAGAGCAGTTCCATTTCCTATTTAGAATAAGCCTGAGTTTCCCCTGCCTAGCTTACCATTGGGCCATTAGCCCAGACTCACTGGAATCCCTCTCACAATCATCTGGATGTCATTGAGAAATCTGAGGATATCCAGAGTAGAACTGTGTCAGTCAGACAAGAGTGGTTAATTCTTCTAAGTCTCAGTGTAAGGGAAATGACTCAGCCTGTGTTTGTTCCTCCCATCATACAAAAGATGTCTTTGGTATCCAGATGAAAGTTTCTACAGTTTCCTGGTACTTGGGTGAAAAACAAGGTCTGGAGACTCAAACAGATAAAGTATTTTTTATTTTTTATGGCCATTCCAAAAATATTTGAAGCAGTTACAGTTTTTACCATGCAGGGACTTTTAGTCTAGACTAGTGACAAGATACATTGTTGAATTATGAATCCTATGGTTGGGGCCAAGTGCAGTAGCTCACACCTGTAATCCCAGCACTTTGGGATGCTGAGGTGGGTGGATCAGTTGGTCAGGAGTTCAAGACCAGCCTGGCCAAGATGGTAAAACCCATCTCTACTAAAAGTACAAAAATTAGCCAGGTGTGATAGTAGGTGCCTGTAATCCCAGCTACTCGAGGAGGTTGAGGCAGGGAATTGCTTGAATCTGGGAGGTGGAAGTTTCAGTGAGCTGAGATCACATCACTGCACTCCAGTCTGGGTGACAGAGCAAGACTCAATCTCAAAAAAGGAAAAAAATAATCATATGATTGGTACAATAAATAAATGTGTGCAGAAAAACCTTAGGCTTTACTTGGGCCACTTTATGTTTTTGTGACTTCTGATGTCATCATCTTAAGAGATATTTAGGGACAGAATAGTTGTTATTACTATTTGTATTTATTTTACCTTGCTAGGAATACATATTTATCCTCTTAGAAAATTATCATGGAAAATCTTAAGAGATTTGTTTTAATTAGTACAGGTTATAAAATTGACAACACAGTGGGTTAAAAAGATTAAAATTACACAAACTCTGTCATTGAAGTTTCTCCTAGGTAAACTTAGACAAAACAGAACTGGAGATGCCCCCCAGAGGCATAGAACACAGAATTCTACATAGAGATTCACCTTATTTGGGGGCTTCTTTTAGATCTGGCCCCACCTTGGAGTCTTGCCTCACAGAACTGATTAGAGAAAATCAGAGTTTTGGGTGGTAATCCTGGCATCTTTCCTTCCTTCCTTCCTTCCTTCCTTCCTTCCTTCCTTCCTTCCTTCCTTCCTTCCTTCCTTCCTTCCCTCCCTCCCTCCCTCCTTCCTTCCCTCTCTCCCTCCCTCCTTCCTTCCTTTCTGTCTCTCATTCTCTCTTTCTGTCTTTTTCTTTCTTTTTTTTCTTTTGACAGACTCTTGCTCTGTAGCCCAGGCTGGAGTGTAGTGATGTGATCTCAGCTCAGTGCAACCTCTGTCTCCCAGATTCAAGAGATTCTTCCGCCTCAGCCTTCCCAGCACTGGTATACCCACATACAGCTAATTTTTGTATTTTTTGTAGAGACGGGGTTTACTGTGTTGGCCAGGATGGTCTCAAATTTCTGACCTTGTAATCCGCCTGCCTGGTCCTCCCAAAGTGCTTGGATTGCAGGCATGAGTCACCATGCCCAGCTGAATTCTGCTACTTTTCTAGAGCTGTTGTGCACAATTTTCTGAAACACGAAAGGAGATAAATGGAAAAAATCATGTATGTTGTCTTAATTTTTAAATTTTCTATTATAACCGGTGCTTGCAGAAACTTTCCATTTAGCAACTTGTTTTCTATTCCTTCAGATCCAGTAGTTGTTAAAGAAGTAACAAGAAAATAAACATAAATACAATAATAATTTCTCTAAACTATATTAACCTCTTCTTTTCTGTATCCCTCTCATCTGACTATATTTAGCTTTTATTCTATACATTTTTTAACAACCAATGATAGAGAAACAGAAAAGTAAATAAAAATGCTGGGCCCTTTATCTAAATAATGGGAATTATTAGACATGTAGTACCAACCCCAGGGTTTTATGAAGATTAAATCTCATAATATGTTATTCCCAGCACAGTTCTCTGTAGCATACTCTTGATCACATAGTACTTGCTTAATAAACATTGCATTAATACCTGTGTACATGCTGTTTTCCAAATGCAGACTTATTACTTTCTCCTAAAGATCCAGCAAATAATATGATATTGTAGGATAGAGATTGATTGTCTTCATTTGTACCAAAATTATATGTGTTGTGACAAGAGTGCTGAGTGTAAGGGATTCTGTGCTGTGCCTGTTTTCTCAAACTAATTGTAATGATGAAGCCAGGGGGAGCGACATCAGCATTGACAGTAGACTTGCTTAAAACACACACTTATGGATCCTTTGCAAACCTTCGGAATCACATTACCTAGAGTTGGGCCAAAATTTCCAAGAGATTTCTAAGGTCATTCAAACTTGAGAGGCAATTCTTAATTAAATGGTTGTCAGCCCAGGCTTCTAATTAGAATTTCATGGCCAATTTGCAGAAATCTCTTTACTTGTGTTTATGGGCCAGAGAAACTGGGAAAAACAGGTTCTTTCATTTACTGGATGTTTGACAAAATATTTTTATTAGGCCAAAAACAGGTACATTACTGGTGAACTTATTAGAAATTCAGAAACTCAGTCTTTATTTCTAATCTTCTGAAAAAAATAATTTGCAAGACAAGATCTCCAGTTCATTGTACACATTGAAATTTGAGGGGTATCTTCTAACTCAACGTCTTTTCCATCTGAAAAATATACACAGCTCTTTGTTTGATGCAAATACAGCACTCAAAAATGTACATTTCTGTTTATGCCCTGAATTTTATACTTTGTAATCCAGAAAACTATTACATATATGCTGATGGTGTGGATTATGCCACTCACTTTATACAGAGTTAGAGAATACATTAGAATATATTTCTGTGTTGAGAACTATTTTGTAATTCAGTCCGATAAGTTAGAAGCACTTTTTTTTAAACTCTCATTTCACCTTGAGTCAAATTAAAAATTCTGTCCATCGCCGCTTGATAAATGTGTGTGTGTGTGTGTGTGTGTGTGTGTGTGTTTATCAGGGACCATTGACATTTATGGACTGGCCATAGAATTCTCTCTGGAAGAGTGGCAATGCCTGGACACTGCACAACAGAATTTATACAGAGATGTGATGCTAGAGAACTACAGAAACCTGGTCTTTCTCGGTGAGAATAACTTCAATACACATTCATAATATACCCTAAAGTTTTATTTTATTTCATTTTATTTTATTTGTAAAACATTTTTGGTTAATTTTGCTTTGTATAAATAAGTTTAAGATTCCTGTTTTGAAAAAAATTTTGGAAATTTGTGTAGAGAGGAATATCTTCAAGATGTTTCATTCTGATCTGAATTTTTTGCATTCCTGAGCTGATCTGTATTTTTTACTGTAGATTATTGGTAATGAAAGAAAGTTGGTGGCTTAAAGTATTGTTTCCTACACCTTAAAATATAATTGCCACCACCAGTTTTTTTGTTTGTTTGTTTTGTTTTGTTTTTGAGTTGGAATCTTGCTCTGTTCCCATGCTGGAGTGCAGTGGTGCAAGCTTGGCTCACTGCAGCCTCCACCTCCTGGGTTCAAGCAGTTCTTCTGCCTCAGCCTCCTGAGTAACTAGGATTACAGGCACACATCACAACCCCCAACTACTTTTTAATTTTTTTTGTACTTTTAGTAGAGATGGGGTTCTACCATTTTGGCCAGGCTGGTCTCTATCTCCTGACCACAGGTGATCTACCTGCCTCAGTCTTTGATAGTGCTGGGATTACAGGTGTGAGCCACTGTTCTTGGCCTTCTACCACCAGTTTTTGATTCAGTAGTACTAAGTAGTGAAATTAAGAACACACAAATTTCGGCCAGGCACAGTGGCTCATGCCTGTAATCCCAGCACCTTGGGAGGTGAATCACCTGAGATCAGAAGTTTGAGACCAGCCTGACCAACATGGAGAAACCCCATCTCTATTAAAGTTACAAAATAATAGCTGTGCATGGTAGTGCATGCCTGTAATCCCAGTTACTTTGGAAGCTGATGCAGGAGAATCTCTTGAACCCAGGGATTGGAGGTTGTAGTCAGCCAAGATAGTGCCTTTGCATTCCAGCCTGGGCAATAAGAGTAAAATTTAGTTTCAAAAACAACCAAAAAAATACAAATTAAAAATATTTTTTTAAATATTAAACATTTTTGTTATAAATTATTTTGGAATTAATTTACTAAGATATTCTATTATCTCATTCTGACTGAGCAAATTACTAGCTTTTGAACTGGAGAATATGAGCAACATTCATGTTTCTTTATTTATTTTTAATAAAACAGGTACTGCTTTGTCTAAGTCAGACCTGATCACCTATCTGGAGCAAGGAAAAGAGCCTTGGATGAAGAGACATGAGACTGTAGCTAAACCACCAGGTACGTGAGAATGAATGCAACAGATGAGAGGTCCAAAAGTCGATGAGAAAGTCAGTCTTTAAAAGGTGATTTGGGAAGCTGCGTTCCAAAGAAAATAGTTTCTAGGATGCCTGAGGACTTTTTTATTTTGCTCTCACACAGAGCTAACTGCTGTCTTATGTTTTTAAATTTTCTAAAGATTTTACTTTCTCTTTGGTGATCTTTTTTTCAAGAGCCCAAAGTCCTCTTCATGAAGTATAAGAGACTGCACAATCTGACTGCTTTTCCATTGTTTTGGGGGACACACACAAATCTCCATAATTTTGAGAAACTTCTATGTTAAACTCTTGTTTTAAATTCTCTTTTAGCATCATTCCTGAAATGTGTGAGTGGTGGTTTATGTCCCATCTTTGTTGCTGTTGTTCATTTTTCTACACAGTCCATCGACTTTTTATTACTGTAGTCTTGAAATATAGTTTGAAATTATAAAGTATAATGTCCTTCTGCTTTGTTCTTTTTCCTCAAGACTGCTTTGGCTATTCAAATTTTATTGTAGTTTCATGTAAGTTTTAGAATTGCATTTTTCATGACTGTGAGAAAAATACCACTGAAATTTTGATAAGGAGTTCACTGAATCTGTAGATTACTTTGGTTAATATGACACTTTAAAAATATTATTTCAATCCATAGACATAAAAAATTTTAAATTTATTTGGGTCTCCTTTAATTTCTATTTTATTTTAATTTTGTTTTATTTCTTTTATGATATCTTGCAAATATTTTTTACATCTGCTTAATTTTTTTCTTAGAAACTTATTGTTTTAATACTATTGAAAACAGATTGTTTTTCTGTTATATCAGAGAGTTTGTTTTAAGTGTATGGAAACATAACTTATAATTTAATTTTATCTTATTTTTCTAATTTAATGAGTATATTTATTAGTTTAGACAGGTTTTAATATACTCTTTATAGTTTTTTACATATAAGATTATACAGTCTAGAAACAGCAACTTTTTACTTAATTGTCTTCATTTTCAATGTCTTTAAAACACTTTTTGACTAATTCTTCTGCCACATAGTTTCAGTGTTGTGTTGAAATAGAAGCACTGACAATGAGCACAGTATAGTTTTGCATTGGCGTCTGTGAATTTGAGCCAAATACCTCTTCAAGTTTTTGTAAAATGGTTTTAGAAGGTAAAGCTTTTCTTTTGTTAGGCCCCCTGGGTGATGGGATGCTCTCTGGGTTTGTAGTGGAGAAGGTTTTTAGCTTGGTTTGCTACAAGACTTCTGAGTCTACACTAGGGTCCACCTTTAGTTGGCTTGTTACAAGGAGCTTGGTAGTTGTAATTTCCATTTTATTTTTAGACAGACTAAATATTCTTCAGGACTTTGATTTGTAGAGCAGACACTAAGGGAGGTGTCTGCAGCTGGGCCTTATATCAGGATGTGGATCAGTATGGCTTTCACTGAATACCAAAGAGGATTTTTCTTTCTTTCTTTTCTTTTGAGAGAGAGTCTCACTCTGTCACCCACACTGGAGTTCAGTGGTGCAATCTTGGCTCATTGCAACCTCTGCCTCCCAGGTTTAAGCAGTTCTCTGCCTCAGCCTCCAAGTAGCTGGGAATTCAGGCACCTGCCACCATGCCTGGCTAATTTTTGTATTTTTAGTAGAGATGGGGTTTCACCACCTAGGCCAGGCTGGTCTTGAACTCCTGACCTCATGATCCACCCACCTCGGCCTCCCAGAGTGCTAAGATTACAAGCATAAACCACCACACCCAGCCCAAAATAGGATTTTTCTAGGTCACTGTGTGGGTTTCTATGTAGTCATATCTGGCCATGAACTGTGATCCAGGAAGCTAAAACTGAGTCATTGAACAGCTTCAGGGATCACAGTAAAGGCCAAGTTCTACCTGTCTGCCTGCAGGTCTATTAATTTGTATCTTCCTCCTGGTCTCTGGAGTGGAAGGGCCTCTCCTAGACAGTTGCTAGGAGGAGTTTGGGATGGTTACAGAGTAAGTTCACAATTCTCAATGAGACCAAGTTGGGTGGACCATTCAAATCCTGGTCTTTAGCCAAGAGCAGAGGTCCTGTAGTTTGCTACATTAATGAGGGCCTGCCTTCTAAAAGGAACACTCTTCAATTTTGGGCTTTAGCAGAGTTTCACAACTTCCTTCCTGGATCTCAAAGCTCTATTAAAGGCACTTATTTTTGAGATGGGGTCTTGCAACATAAACCAGCCTGGTCTTGAAATCCTTTCCTGCAACAATTCTCCAACCTCAATGTACTATGTAGCTGTTATTATAGGGTTGAGCCATGATGTCTGACTCCATTATGCAGGCATTTTTGTCAGGGATGGCTGACAAATTTTCTTGTTCTGGGGAAATGAGAAAATGGAGCACCTGTTATTTTTCCATTTTACTGATGTTACTATCTTTATACAGTTTTACTTTCTGTTTACTATTTCAAATTTGTCTGCAATATTAGATTCAGATATTTAGGACAATATGTTAGAATATACATGTTATGCGTGTGTTACAGAATCTTTCAGGTATCAGGTTTTTTTTTTCCTGGAAACCTCTGTGACCAGTGCCACCATTGCTCGAGTTCTTGTCCTGCATCCAGGAAGAATAAGCTATGTAGACAAGTGAAGGGTGAAGAAAACAAGGAGGATCTTTATTTAGTGTTAGAAGAGTTCAGAGGGGACCCACAGTAGGTAGCTCCTCTCTGTACAGAGGCCCTGAAGAGATTGGTTTCTCTCTGCAGGCAGGTCATTTACAGGTCTCTGCAGGTCTCCAAAGCTGCCAGCAGAAAAGGTAGCTCATCTCTGCAGCTGATCATCACATGGTTTCTGTGTCCTCTGCCCTCTCTGTCTGAGGCTGGGGCTTTTCTGGACCTCAGAGGGGAGTAAGGTCATTAGAGTTGGTCCATGAGTGGCTATAGGCAGGCTGGGAGGAGGCAGCAGAAGGCCCTACTCTGGTCTGTGGG
The DNA here is from genome assembly GCA_004027715.1 of Plecturocebus donacophilus. NCBI lineage: Eukaryota > Metazoa > Chordata > Mammalia > Primates > Pitheciidae > Plecturocebus > Plecturocebus donacophilus. The sequence continues at coordinate 14,878 of PVKP010030845.1, forward strand.
CCACTAAAAGTGGAGCTCTACAAGTGAATCACTCTTTTCTGCCAAGAAATCTGTCTGCTTCCTACTGCCATTTATGACCCATGGTCTTGGCTCCAACCCTGCTCTGAGATTGGAGTATGTAGGTGCTGGGAGAGGATAGAGGCCATGAAGCAGGAGCAGACACCTCCAAGCCAGCAAAAATGGGAGAGGACCTTCCCAGGACTCCAAGGATGTTGGCAGCAGAAATGCCCATGTCTTCCACCTGGGAGGTTGGCTGCAGCTGCACCTGGGGAGCTCCAACCCCACCAACTCAAAAGGGGCAGAGCTCCTGCTTGTCCTTGTGTAGCAGGAGGTCCATGTCTGTAGCTGTGATTCAGGCAGCTGCTGCTGCACCTGGGAGGGAAGATCCTGCCCTCTCCCTGTGAAAAATGTGATTGACAAAAGAAATTTAATCACCTTTGTGTGATTTACAATAACCTAACACAGTAACTTTAATTGTGATTGGTAATACAAACTCAGACATCAGAATTCCAGGAATCCTGTACAATTTTTGAAACACGCATTAACATTTTCACTAAAATATTACCTGAAAATGAAAACTATCTGATAAACAATCATATGTCAATAAACACGTCAAATAATCCTGTTTACCTCTCCCTTGGATGCCCCAGTGGCCTCTGTAACATCCAAAGGCCAGGGGTTAAAAAAGACAATTTGGAAGCTGTAAAGGCTCAAAACACTTAATAGAAATTTAGGTTACCATAAGTCATCTGTTTAAAAGACACAGTTTTTTTGTTTTGTTTTGTTTTTTTAAGCAAGATGGAAGATCTAGTATTTCAAACAATCTGTTTCTTGTCTTTTCCTTCTTTTTTAGATGGTTTATTCATAAGTCAAAGAAAAATCTTTTTCAAGAGAAAGCAAAATTTCACACTTGGCATATAGATAATTTCATCCAATCTTAACCAGTTTGACCATGAGGTGCAATTCTTATAAAGCTTTTATGACCCTTTACAAATTTGTGTTAAAGAGTAGGTCAGTGCTTCAAGACACCCTTGTTGTGCTTTTATTCTAATGTTCAATTTATGGAAAAACCAAATAATATTTTATTGAACTTAATCAATATGTGGACACATAGATCCCCTTTACAATTTTTACAAACCTTCCATAACTTATTTAAACCTTTAGGTTTATCTTATTTAAAAACAATCCTTTAACTCTCTAAACTAGGCAAAAATTTGCCTTTTCCCACCTTCTTACAGTCTTTCATTAAAGACATATTTCACTTTCTTTACACACCTTGCATGCAAATCTGTTTTTAGTAGTATCAATTACATTTTATAATGGCAACTGTTAGCAATTCTTAATTTTGGTGAAATACATGGTAAGTTATTTCAGTTTTATGTACTTAGGTGCAGATCAGATTTGACTGTTTGCAGCATAACTAGGGACATGGCCTATGTTTCCAGCTTTTACCAACATGTAAAGCAGGAAAGTCAAACAACTTTAAAAGGCCAAAAAAGCAGTTAGTGACCTTAAAGCATTTAACCAACCTAGTTTCTTACTTGCATAATTTGGAAAGTACATCTACACTTTATAGACATTTCTATTTTTATTTTAGCAATAAGTTTAAAGCTAACTTATTTACTTAAGTTATACTTAAGTCACATGCATTTAAAAATTGCTGGCTGGGTGCATTGGCTCATGCCTGTAATCCCTCAGGAGGCCAAGGTGGGCAGATCACCTGAGGTCAGAAGTTCAAGATCAGCCTGGCTAAATTTAGTAGAAATGGGGAAACTCCATCTCTACTAAAAATACAAAATCAGCTGGATATGGTGGCACACCTGTAATCCCAGCTACGCGGGAGGCTGAGACAGGAGAATTGCTTGAACTCGGGAGGTGGAGGTCACAGTGAGCTGAAATAGCACCACTACACTTAGGCCTGGGCAACAGTGAGAATCTTTCTCCAAAAAAATAAAAAATAAGAAAGAAAAAAAATTGCTTACACTTACATGAGCACTCTTACAGACCAATTTGGTAGACACAACATTTAACAATAAGTATATAAACAAACACATCTAGACATGTATACACACAAACTAAGATCTAATAGCTTGGAACCCTAGTCATGACACAGCAGTACAACCTCCCTTGTTTTATTTGGTTTGGCCTAATAGCTAATGCAATAAAGGCTGTGAAACAAAATTTTGGGTAAGACAGTTTAAAGGCCCAACCTCTCCAGACTCCAAAGAACTCTGGGACCAAACAGCACCAAAGGAGAGCATCACATGCTAATTATGCCCACTGCTTAGAACCACAGCACAAAAGCCTGTATATATACAATGCCATTTCACTTTCCCATTCAGTGGTAAATTCTACATTTCATACAGTGTTGGGGGTTAAGCAGTATTTCAAATGTAAGAATTTTTTTTTTTTTTTTTGAAATGGAGTTTCACTCTTGTTGCCCAGGCTGGAATGCAATGGTGCAATCTCAGCTCATTGCAACCTCTGCCTCCCGGGTTTAAGCAATTCTCCTGCCTCAGCCTCCCAAATAGCTGGAATTACAGGCATGTGCCACTATGACAAGCTAATTTTTGTATGTTTAGTAGATCTGGGGTTTCTCCATGTGGTCACCAGAGTGTCTCAAACTCCTGACCTCAGGTAGTCTGCCCACCTCAGCCTCCCAAAGTGCTGGGATTACAAGCATAAGCCACCTTACCCAGCCTGAGAGACAATTCTAAGTAAGGTTTAGTAGTAGACCTCAGAATCTCTGCCAGGGGTGTCCCCTTTTGGGATCCAATTTTAGAGTGTCAGATGTCTCTGACTTTAGGTGGGAACTTTATGTTTAGGTGTCACTTTATGTTTTCCTCTCAGAGGCAATGTCCTACTGTGAGATTTATAAGACCACACTTTGCTGGGCTAATCATTCCACTAGAGTGACAGCCATGAGTTAAAAGGCATCATAGCTTTATTATGTTAAAAGTATTTGATCTGTGCTTGAGCCCAAAAGATTGAGACCAGCCTCGTAAATATATAAAGAATCCCTCTCTGCAAAAATAATTTAAAAATAGCCAGGCATGGCTGGGATTGTGGTCCCAGCAACTTGGGAGATTGATGGAGCAGAATTACTTGAGCTTGAAAGTGTCAGGCTACATTGGGCCATAATTGTGCCATTGCACTTCATCTTGGAATCTTGGATGACAGAGTGATATCCTGTCATTTCTTTTTTTTTTTTTTTGAGATTCAGTTTCTTTTTTGTTGCCCAGGCTGGAGTGCAATGGTGTGATCTTGGCTCACTGCAATCTCTGCCTCCTGGGTTCAAGTGATTCCCATGCCTCAGCCTCCTGAATAGTTGGGATAACAGGCTTGTACCACCATGCCCAGCTAATTTTGTATTTTTAGTAGAGATGGGGTTTCTCTATGTTGGTCAGGCTGGTCTTGAACTCTCAACCTCAGGCAATCCACCTACCCACCTGGACCTCCCAGATTGCTGGGATTCCAGGCATGAGCCACTGCACCTGGCCTTGCCCTGTCCTTGAAAAACAGAAAACAAAAACACTATACACTTCAGGCATGTTAAGTAACTTCAGATTGTTATTCAAAAAACTTCAAGAAATTTTACATTTGTAAAACTAAAACTCAAAACCTGTTAAGTAACAACTGCCCATTTTACCCTCTTTTCAGCCCTTGAGAAGCATTCTTTCCCTTTGTTTTTGTAAATGTGACTGCTTTACATATCTCATATGAGTGGTATCATATAGTATTCATTGTTTTGTTACTGGCTTAGTTTAGGTAATGTAATATTCTCAAGGTTTATCTTAAAATCTGACAAAATTTTTAAATGTGACAAGATTTTTTTTTAAGACTAAATAATATTCCACTCTATGTATATGTTATATTTTTTGGTGTATATATAAATCAAAAAATAACTGAGTTGTTTCCGCCTTTTGGCTTTTGTGTATACTCGTTCAATAAACATAGATGGTTAAATATATCTTCCAGGTCCTGAGTTGCATACTTTGGATATAGATTCATAATTGGAATTGCTGTATTTGATGATACTTTCATGTTTAATTATTTGAGAAATAGTTATAACATTTTAAATTGATGGCTGTATTTTTGTCTTCCACCAACAATCAACATGTGTTGCATTTATATTGCATCATCAATGGATTTGCTGCTTTTAAAAGATTTATAATGGTCATTCTAATTGGTGTGAGGTGATTTCAGTTTTCATTATAATTTTTATGCATTTCTCTACAAATTACTAATTTTTAAATATCCTTTCAAATGCTTCTCTCTAATGTTTAGTTAAATTATGTGTCCATTTCTAAATCTAGTTATTCAACTCTATTTTTAAATTTTAAGAGTTGTTTATATATTCTGAATATTAACTCCTATCACATGTGATTAGTAAATATTTTCACTCATTTTCTAAAAGGTATTGTTATTCTATTGAATGTTTTCTTTGATGTACAGAAATATTGAATTATAATGTAGTTAAATGTTTTTGTTCTTTTCTTTGTTGGTCCTGCATGTAATGTTGTATCTAAGAAAATAGTGCCAAGACCAATGTCATGTCTTTCCCTTAATTTGTTTCTAAGAAATTTGTTATTTTATTGTGTCTAAGAATTTTATTTAAACTATTTTTGTATATGGCTCAAGAGAATAATATCAGTGTAGATTTTTAGTTTTCAACATTATATTTTGATTATAAAATCAAATTATGAATCAAATTTGATAAAAAATTATTATGTATCTTTTCTCTATTGTGTGGTCATGGCAACATGGTGGAAGATTATTTGAACATATACAAAAGGGTTTATTTCTGAGTTCTTTATTCTGTTCTTTCATCTGTTTATCTTTCTTTGTGTCAGTACCATATTTTTGTTATCGTAGCTTTTAATATGTTTTCAAATCAGGAAGTTTAATGCCTCTTTGTTCATTTTCATGGGTGTTTGGTATAGTTCATAATGAAATTTTAAAATTTCAACCAATATTCTTGTAAAAAGCTGCTATTGGGATATTTATAGAAATTATATTACATTTGTATATCATTGTAGGTTGTATTAACATCTTCAAAAATTTAAGTTTTTGATTAGTGAGCAAGAATATGTTGAAGAGTGTGTTTTAATTTTATATGGTTTTTGATTTGCCAGTTTTACTTTTGCTATTAATTACTAGTTTCATTCAGTTTTAGTCAAAAAGCACATGTGTATTATTTTGGTCTTTGATATGGTTTGGATTTCTGTCCCCACCCAAATTTCATTTTAAATTGTACTCCCATAATTTTGACATGTTGCAGGAGAGACCTGGTAGGAGATCATTTTAATTATGGGGCAGTTTCCCTTGCACTGTTTTTGTGGTAGTGATCAAGTCTCATGAGATCTGATGGTTTTATCAGGAGTTTCTACTTTTGCATCTTTCTCATTTTCTCTTACTGCCACAACGTAAGAAGTACCTTTCATCTCCTGCCATGATTCTCCCATGAGGCCTCCCCAGCCATGTGAAACTCTAAGTCCAATTAAACCTTTTTTTCCCCCTGTTCTGGGTAGGTCTTTATCAGCAATGTGAAAACGTACCAATACAGTCTTACATTTATTTGTTGTTGTTTATTATTTGTTGTTGTTGTTACTCTGTTGCCCAGGTCAGAGTACAGTGGCACAATTTTGGTTCACTGCAGCCTCAACCTCCCTGGCTCAAGTGATCCTTCCTACCTCAGTCTCCTAAGTAGCTGGGACTGCAGATATGCAGTAGCATGTGTGGCTAATTTTTTGATCAAGGTCTCACTATTTTACACATGGTGGTCTCAAACTTCTGGCCTCATGTGATCCTTTTACCTTGGTCTCCTAAAGTGTTGGAATTATACGCATGAGCCACTAAGCCAATATTCTTCAATTTAATAAGACATGTTATGTGTCCTAACAGAGTACACCAGGTACAATTAAGAATACTGTGTATTTCCTTGCTTTTGACTGGAAAGTTTTGTACATGTCTGATAAGCTTAGCTGGTTTATTATATGGTATGGATGTCCATGTTCTCCAAATTTTATGCTGCGTTATAATCCTCAGTGTTGGATGTGGAACCTGGTAGGAGGTGTTTGGGTTGTAGAGAGTCAGGTATTTGAGTCATAGCGGGTCAGAGGTGTTTGGGTCATAGGGATAAGTTTCTCATGAATGGCTTGATACCATCCTCTTGGTAATCATAAGTTTACACTCCATTAATTCAAGTGAGAGCTGGTTCCTTAAAATAACATGGATACTTCACTCACACTCTCTGTGTTTCTTATCATGTGTTATGTCCAGTTACTCTTTGTCTGCCAGCATAATTATAACCTTCCTGAGACCCTCAGCAGAAGCAGATGCTGGCACACACTTCTTGTACAGTCTGTTGACTTGTCAGCCAAGTAAACCTTTTTTCTTTATAAATTATCCGCTTTTAGTTATTCCTCTATATGCAAAGTAATTAATACAGTCTAAAATGTTGTCTAAGTTTTTTGTTTTGCTCAAGCTAGGCTTGAATTCCTGGGATCAAGTGTTTAGTCCACCTTGTACTCCCAAAGTCCTGGAATTACACTTCTTTTTATTAAGTAGTTTAATTAATTTGTATTTTATTTGATTGCTTTAAAAATGCAGTTAATGGCCACATGTGGTGGCTCACACGTGTAATCCCAGCACTTTGCGAGGCTGAGGCAGATGGATCACAAAAAAAAGAAAGAAAGAAAGAAAAAGAAGAAAGTGCAATTAGTATTATCAGTTTTAGTCTCACTGTTTTGTGTGTGTTTTGTAGGTATGTTTTCTCATTTTCTGTTTTGCTACCTTAATTTTTATTTTAATTTTGCAGTGATGTTTTCATTATTTTTTTATTTTGTTTTGCATATTTTTATAAGTATTTGTTTTATAACTATCTTAAAATATGGAAATTACATAAAACATCTTAGGTTAAAATAATATATTTTAATCTCATAACTTCAATTGAATACAAAAACTATACTTCTGTATTTTCCAGTGTGTTATTGATTTTAAAATTATTTTATATTATATATCTGTTAACAGATTTATGCAGATTTGTATTTTCTTTATCATATTCTGTACAACCTTAAGAGTTTTATGGACCATCATTACAATAGTAAATAATTCTATATGTGTGTATATTTACATTTAATAGAGAGCTTTATATATGTATGTGGTTTTATGATGCTGTTCAGTATCATTTTATTTTTCAACAAATGGACTCATTTTAGCATTTCTTTCTTTTTTTGTATGCAGAGTTTCACTATGTTTTATAGGACTATGGTAGTAATGATGAACACCCTCACCTTTTATTTTGGAAAATACTTATCTATATCTTCTTTTTGAAGTAAAATAATTTATTATCAAGTATTAGTGGTAAGAAATTTTTTTATTGCATCAAAATTTGGGAAGTTGTTTGACTTTTTTATTTTCAAGTAACCTCTGTATTACTTTTTTCCTATGCTCTTCTAAGATTCCTTTTATGAATATATTTATCTACTTGATGATGTCCAATCAGTTTTTCATTCCATTTTTAATTTTGTTTCAGAGTTTTATATTTTTGTGTTACTTACTTTAGGATATGTCATCTCACACCAGTTAATTGTGTTTTGATTATAACCACAATTTATAATTGTATATGACAATGTTTTTATAATTATAGTACATTATTAATCATGTTTATAATTGTATATGACAATATTTAACTCTTTATAATTTAAGACAGTGTGGAGCAATATCAAATATGCATTAGCCATATTTCTATTGCCAATATAATGATCTCTATGTTTTTTCACCTGGATAAATATTATTCCTGCATTTTTTTATGACTTGTATATTTGTTGTATATGTTTATTGTGAATGATTATTTAACCCTATCTCATTGACTTATCATATATATATTTTTAATTTTAACATCTATCTGTGAATCTATATTATTTTTGTGTGGAAGAATTTTTTTTTTTTTTTTTTGACAGAGTCTTGCCCTGTCACCAGGCTGGAGTGCTGTGGCACAATCTCAGCTCACTGCAACCTCCACCTCCCAGGTTCAAGCAATTCCCCTGCCTCAGCCTCTGGAATACCTGGGACTACAAGTGCTGCCACCACACCCAGCTAATTTTTTGTATTTTAGTAGAGATGGGATTTCACCATGTTGGCCAGGATGGTCTCAATCCCCTGACCTTGTGATCCACCTGCCTCAGCCTTCCAAAGTACTGAGATTACAGGTGTGAGCCACTGCACCTGACCAGGAAAAAAATCTTAGATTTGGAGATAATTTAAAAACTATTATATATCTGAATGTGTTGTAGTCATTGTTCATTTTTACTTGTCAAAACCACACAACAAAATTTACAATACAATATTATTAAATATTCATTTTAGTCCTGTTAATTACATTGACATTGTTATGCTATGTATTGCTAGATTTTTTTTTCATCTTTCGAAGCTGAATCTCAATACACATTACATAACATAAATTTGTCTCATTTCCTCGAACTTTTCAAACACCACTCTGTTTTCTGTTTCTGAGAGTAAAACTGCTTTCTGTATCTTATACAATCGCTGTCTTTTTCTGGCTGACTTATTTTATTTGCATAATGCCATTGAAATGTATTTTTATAGTTGTTAGAATATTTTCTAGGTTTTGAAAACAAAGTAATATTTAGTATTTTTATATTTTAAATGATATCTACTGATTTGATGACAAATTTGCATTGCTTCAAGAATGCAAGGTGAAATTCCAACAGCATTGCATTAAATTTATAGATTACATTGAGCAGTATGGACATCTTTACAATATTAGTTATTTCCACTTTTGAACAACAGCATGTTAAACAGTTTGTTGTTTAATTTCTATATGTTTGTGAATTTTTCAGTTTTTATTGTTGTTTTAAACTCTCATTTCATTTTGATATTTGTTTTAAATGATATTTGATTATATTAGTTTTTAAAAATTTGCTCTCTTGTGTTATTTGTTAAGACTTTTTTTTTTTTTTTTTTTTTGGCTTAACAGGTGGTCTAGGAAGTAGACTGTTGTATGAGTTATTAAGATGAGTATATCCTGATTTTGTAGAGGAGTGTTTTCTATACCTCTGTTAGGAATAATTGTTTTATACTGCCTTCAAGTCCTCTTTTTCTTTACTAATATTCTGTCTTGTTTTATTTTTATTATAGAATGTGGGGTATTGAAATATCCTACTGTACTTATCTATGCTGTGTGATTCTTCAGTTTTGTCGATACTTTATATACTTAGAAACTTAATGTGAGATACACACACACACACACACACACACACAAATGTACATACAAATGTGTCATAGGTGCCCAGTGAATGAATCTGTTATTAATATCTTTCTTTGTGTCTTTGGAGTTTGGACTTCAAGTAAATTTTTAAAAATGATAGTTTTAGACTTAAAATATAGCTTGTATATTATTTTGACCTGTTCTACTCTCAGTTGGTTAATATTTGCATGGAACATCTACTATTTTGCCACTTTCAGGTTTTGTTTTTCTTTTTCTGTCATGAAATCTGAACTGACTTGTAGGAAGGCAAGTTGGGTGTTGGTTTTTAAAGTATGTTTTATAAATCTTGTTATTGAAAATATGTCTCTTGATTGGAAAGTTAATTATATATGTGTGTGTGAATATACATATATAATTTTCTTAAATAGAAAGACTTACTCATGTTATTTTATTGTTTTATTTGATTCTTGTATCTTTGTTCCTCATTTCATCTCTTTCTAGTCCTCCTTTGTGTCTTTAATTTCTGTATTAATATGCTTTCACTTTCTTATTTTCTTTCATGTATCTATACAAATGTTTTCTTTGTGTTACCTTGGGGATTACATAAAACCTCTAAAAGATACAACAATATACTTTAATCTTATAAAAATATAGCTTCAGTTGCAAGCAAGTATTCCTCATTACATTTGCTCTCATTTGTTATTTTTATTACTAATTATATCTTTTTATGTTGTACACGTATTAACATGTTTATAAAAATTTCTATGCTTTTATAAATTTTCAAGAGTAATTTAAAATTTTTTGCACTATCGTGATAATGCTAAGAAATTCAATTTTTTTGTATGAGCATATCTTTTCCAGAACAATGTATTTTCAAATAATTAAGTGTTGCTTTTGAGTCATGTTATTTTCAGTGAAAGAAATTCATTTTATCATCTTTGATATGTAGCACACATGCTGTGTCAATATACCTTCTCAGAATTTATTTTGGAACTTTTTTTTTAATTTTAATTTTTGTAGAACAATTTTGCTGTTGATATTATTCTCACTTTAATAGATTTTTTTTTCTTTTGAGGACTTTGACTATAACAGTTTCCTTCTGGTCTGCAATATTTTTGTTGTCAAATTCACTAGTTATCTTGTAAGACTATGCTTGTAAATGACACATCGCTTTTCTCTTGCAGCACCCAAGATTTTCTTTTCATCTGTGATTTTTGAAATTGTAGTTATATGTGTGTTTGTTATAGATATCTATGTGCGTATCCCAGTTTGTTTGTTGAGCTTCTACCTTTTTACATTGTTTTTTCTTCTAGAATTTTTTAGTTGTTATTTCTTTTTGCATATTTAGCTTTTACAATTTTTTGATATTTTAAATATTTCTGTGCTTATTCTAATTTTTAAATTTTTAATAGTTGTCCGTGTTCCTCTTTCTCACTATTATTTAATGTATTTAAATTTTTTAAAATTAGTGTATACATCTTCGTTTTTTATGTTTGCTTTCTGAACAGTTTATAATTTTTATATGGGGTTATTTTGCTGTAATATTTTCTATGCATTGCTATTTTTTTATTGAGATTTGGACATTTAAAAATATCTACGTGTCACAGTCTTTGTAATGTAGCTTTTTTTCTGGCATACGTTAAAACCTATTGTTCTGGCCAGAGATTCTGGGAATTTCTCAGACATGTTCTTAGGACGTATCTTGTCTAAAAATTTGTTTATTTTTAGTTAAAGACATTTATTAGTGTTTCTACTTAATGGCCAGACCTCATTTGCTACATGTGTTTTCTCTCTGTAGTACTTCAGTCTCTCTACTGCTGTAGCATCTACCTTAGATCTTAGCAGACTCAAACTGTCATTCCAAAAAATGCTATTATAGTCATCTGCTTTCATGCTGCCAAAAAGACATACCCAAGACTCAATAATTTATAAAGAAAAAAGGTTCAGTGGACTCACTGTTCCACATGGCTGGGAGGGCTCATAATTTTGGTGGAAAATAAAGACAAAACAAAGTGACATCTTACATGGTGGCAGTCAGAGAGAGGGCATGGGCAGAGGAACTCTCCTTTATAAAAACTATCAGATTTTGTGAGACTCCTTAACACAAGAACAACATAAGAAATACGCACACCCATAATTCAATTACTTCACACCAGGTTTCTTCCATAACTAATGAGAATTATGAAAGCTACAATTCAAAATGAGGTTTAAGTGGAAACACAGAACCAAACCATATTAGCCACCACTTTCTTTAGTATTTAATGCCATGGAAGACAGAAACCAGTTTGTGAAAAGACTTTTAGAAGCTAGAAATAGAAATGTATGTGTCACTATTTTTCTGGGGTTTATTTTATTTATTTATTTATTTATTAAGTAAAATTAAAAAACAGAAGTTGGCAGTTTACTTGTAAAGGCACTACATTCTGTTTTGGGAGCAGGAAGTGCTCTGCTGGATAAGTGTAACAGAATTATTTTTCTATGTGATTCTTTGCATTGTGCTCACCTAGGGTACTGCACACAAGTAACTTATTTATAAAGATTCCACAAATGTGTTTAGATCAGTATGTTTTTGTTGAATTTAGATGTCTATAAAGGACGTAGGGTCTATGGTGCTTTTCTATGCCATCTTGCTCATGCAGTTTGTATAATTTTATAGGTTAGATGTACAGAGTATACAAATCTTAGTCTACCAAGTGAAGTAATTTGTTTTTTTTATTTTCTTTTCAGCTATGTGTTCTTATTTTGCTCAAGACCTTTGGCCAGAGCAGGACATAAAAAAATCATTTCAAAAAGTGATAATGAGGAGATACGAAAACTGTGGAGATGAAAATTTACCACTAAGAAAAGAGTGTGAAAGTGTGGATGATTGTAAAATGCACAAAAGAGTTTATAGTAAACTTCACAAATGTTTGATAGCTACCCAGAGCAAAACATTTCTATGTTATAAATATGTAAAAGTCTTTCATATATTTTCATATTCAAATAGATCTAAGATAAGATATACTAAAAAGAACACTTACAAATGTGAAAAATGTGACAAATCATTTTGCATGTTTTTACATCTAATTCAACGTAACAGAATTCATACTAGAGTGAAATCCTACAAATGTGAAGAATGTGGCAAAGCCTTTAACCGGTCCTCATACCTTACTAAACATAAGAGAATTCATAGTGGCGAGAAACCCTACAAATGCGAAGTGTGTGGCAAAGATTTTAACCAGTTCTCATACCTTACTAGACATAAGATAATTCATCCTGGAAAGAAACCCTACAAATGTGAAGAATGTGACAAAGCTTTTAACTGGTCCTCAAACCTTACTGCACATAAGAAAATTCATAGTGGAGAGAAACCCTACAAATGTGAACAATGCAGCAAAGCTTTTAACCGGTCATCAACCCTTACTCAACATAAGAGAATTCATAGTGGAGAGAAACCC
>PVKP010030846.1:0-27537 GCA_004027715.1 Plecturocebus donacophilus
TTTCTTTTGCTGTTTCTTTCTTTCTCCTTTTCTCTTTTTCTAAAATCTCTTCCTCTTTCTCTCTTTCATTCTTTTTATTCTATTAAAAAATAAAAATAAATAAAAAATAAATTAAAAAAACATATCTATTATGTACTATGCTCACTATCATGGGGATAGAATCTGTACTCCAAATCTCAGCATCACACAATATTTCCAGGTAACAAATCTACCCACATTCTCCTTCTATTTAAAATAAATGTTGATTTGTTTTTAATGACAAATCTACTAGTTAAAACTATTAGAGGAAAACGATCATCCTCAGCAAACTAAGGAATAGAAAAGCTAACACCACATGTTCTCACTCAAAAGTGGAAGTTAAACAATGAGAACACGAGGACACAGGGAGGAGAACATGTCACACCAGGGCTCGTTGGGTGTTGGAGGGAAAGGGGAGGGAGAGCATTAGGACAAATACCTAATTCATGCAGGGCTTAAGACCTAGATGATGAATTCATAGGTGCAGCAAACTACCATGGTATATGTGTACCTGTGTAACAAACATGCATGTTCAGCACATGTATCCCAGGACTTAAAGTAAAATAAAAATCCCTCAGCCAAAAAGCTATTGAGTATATTATTCATAATTTGGGGTTAAAGAGTCACTACTTTTTATGCTTCAAACTAAGGCCATTTTATTTCAAAATAAGGACATAGGTATTAGAAATTGCACTAAACAAAAATAAACACAAAATACTAAAAAACACAGCATAACAATTTACAGTCTAGTCACAGTTCAAAAGTTATTTACTTGAGCTTCCTATAGTGGTGCAGGGGATTCTTAGCATTTTTACTAGGAAGAAAAACACTTTTTCATCTTCCCTTCTTCTATTGTTAAATTTTCCTTTGTTTTATGGTATTATTACTTTATATAGCAAACAAGATACTTTAAAAAAAGAACCAAATAGAACAAATATTCTCTGTATGTTTCTCTCTGCATATTTATGCACATACACATATTCAAGTTTTTAGTACTTTTATATGCCTAGTTTTAAGCAAAATGGGCTTATAATTACAGATTGTTTTGGTTTCTGTTAGCAAAATATAAGACACTTTTCCCATTAACTTTTAAATATCATTTGTAAGTACATTTTCTTAGCATATTATTACAAAATGTATAAAATAATAGAAAGTGTAAACAGAACTTACTGTCATACCTCTTATCCTCCAGTCCTTTCTTCCAAAGCCAATAATATTTTCTTAGTATAATTCCAGTAATTTTAAGTGCATCCATCTCTATAACTACATATTCTTTCATGTTAACAAGTTGGTGCATACTATATACAATATGAATTTACATGTAAAAAAAGCCTAGATTTTGACAAAATGAAGTAGCTAAAAAATACAATTTAAAAATCCTATGTTAGCTTATTTATGTTTGTGTGTGTGTGTGTGTGTGTGTGTGTGTGTGTGTATATTCCACTTCGTTATCCATTACTGATTATTATATTGTATGGATCATATGGATAAATTATATTTTTATAATCATGTTTCTTCATATTGAGGTACATCTTATTTTGTTACTTTCAGAATGCTACAAATAATAAGCAAATTCTATTCTATAGATTTGGCTCTCATCGAGTATCTAATCATCTTTCATATGTTAGTAATCTTTTCTTTGAAAATACTTTGGCTACTTTTTGTTCTATTAGTGTACTCATATTTTTATTTACAACAATGTATGTATGTGGCTTGACAACACTTTAATCTCATAAGTTATTTTTCCTGACATTTCTCCTTAATTTTGACTTCATTGATGATTTTTTAGCATTTATAAATGGTTTTCATTTCTTATAAATATATCTTATATATACAATTTTGCTTTCTTCTATATATCTGAATACTTTATATATAAAGAAATGAGTTGCTGTGTTAAAAGGCATTTTAGATTTTGATATATGGTACCAACGAACTCTCCATATACATTGAGTCAATTTACACTTCTTCCAGTGGCAAAATAGAGGAGCTGTGTCTTCATACCCTTATCTAGATCAGAGATTCTAAACATATTCTTCTGAGTCACTGTGGCAGTTAAATAACTGTGAAATCTTATTCTATAGATTTGGCTCTCATTGATTATCTAATCATCTTTCATAGGTTAGCAGCTTTTTTCTTTGAACTGCCTGCTAATACACTTTGCCTACTTTTTGCTCTATTAGTGTACTCATATTTTTATTTACAACAATGTATGTATGTGGCTTGACAACACTTTTTAATCTCATAAGTTATTTTTCCATATGTCTTCTTAATTTTGGCTTTATTAGTGATTTTTAGCATTTACAAATGTTTTCATTTCTTATAAATGTGGTCTGGGTATGTGCGGTTTTGCAGAATATGCCTTAGTGTCATGCTTAGAAAATCTAAATCATTTCGTTTAAAATAATTTATGTTCCACAAACTTTCATCTTCTATCCTCAAATCTTACTTGAAAAGACTATAAATGAAGACCAAAAAAAAGAAATAAAAACTTCAGCAAACGAGCATTTCAACAATTTTTGGAAGACTGAATTCAGATAAATGAGGATAATTGGTTCAGCAGGATAGAGTAGACTACATGCTAATATTCTTGGAAATGGATTACATTAGTGCAAAAGGAATTGCGGGTTTTGCCATTTCTTTTAATGACAAAAATCACAATTACTTTTGCACCAACCTAAAATAAAACACGAAGAATTGAGAAATGGAAGGATTGGGTAGTTCAGACCTATTATACTTAGACCCAAACAGCGATATACCTCTAGCCTTAACCCTAAAAAGTCAGGAAGGAAAAAGTTTATTCTCAAGAGAATTGAAGCTAGAAAGACTGTACACTCAGGAGTGTCAGCCCAGTAATTGAAAAACAGCCTGAAAGTGATAACTACATGTGTGGTCTATATGTGAGAATCTGAACGCTGACGCCACCCAGGCTTTCTCCCCAGGCTTTCTACCTTGGTTGTAGAAGCAAGGCAACTATCCTAATCTCCCAGACAGGAGGTTGGGGAAGTCATCTGTGAAAAACTAAATTGCTTTAGAAAAAGACCTTGCCATACAAATATTTAGATGTTTCTTAATAAAAAGCTATTTTTAACTTGGTATCTTCACCTGATGTCAATAGGAAGTACTGCTTACATACTGGCTTTATCAGGAAGATTTTCAAAATACCACATGTAGGGGGAAAATCATAATTGTGAAGATGGGGAGGGTTATGGTCTATAAAGGTATTATGAAAAGATTTGTCAGAGATAAATCTATTCTACTTGAAATGAAAGCAAATAGATCAGTGTTTATATTTGATAAAATAACATATGATAATACAGGTTGAATATCTCTGACCTGAAATGCTCTAAAATTTGAAGCTTTTTGAGTAGCAACATGATGCCAGTAGAAGAAAATTCCCAAACCTGCTTTCATGTGACAGATAATGTATATTACTGAAAATATTGTAGAAAATTATATTCAGGCTATATATATCAAATATATATGACACATAAGCTAATTTTGTGTTTAGACTTGGCTCCCATCTCCAAGAGATCTTATTATCTGTATGCAAATACTCCAAATTCCAAAGAAAATAGAAATCAGAAACAGTTCTGGTCCCAAGCATTTCAAATAAGTCATGCTCAGCCAGTATATTAATACTATATAGAAATATATAGATACAGATCAGAAAAAGCAACTAACATGGTGGTCTGATTTTTGTTTTAGATGTTAATTAAATAGCATTGATTTGATAAAATAATATTGATTAAAGTATTTCTCTATATATTATATAAAATTCTATATTTTCTTTAGGCAACTATTTTTTCCCTTTTTGATTTTTCTTTCTCATTTACATCTTTGATCAGTATGAATTTCTTTTTTGTTGAAAAAATATTTAAGGATCTACCTTTATCTTTAGTTCCAAAAAGTGAGTCAGCTATATGATGAATATGTTCTAGAGGTCTAATGTACAGAACAGTGACTATAGTTACTAATGCTACATTGTTTATTTGAAATTTGCTAGAAGAGTAGTTCTTGTTTTCTCATCATACACACACACACACACACACACACACACACACACATACACACAGACACACACACATGGTAACAGTAACAGTGTGATGATAAATTTGTTGATTAATTTAATTGTGGTAATCATCACACAACATACATGTATATCAAATTATACTGACCAGCTTAAATATACACAATTTTTGTCAATCATACCTCAGAGTTTATTTGTTTTGCCAGGAAATCTCTCCAGATATCCATCTATTTATTTCCTTTAGTGCTGCTACATTGTACCAGATCTTTAATTAAATGTTACTTGTCAATCATTACTTTGCTGATTATTCTATTTTTTAAAAAACCCCTAAGTTTTGTTCACAGATTTAAAAAAAGTAGAAATTACTTGGGAGAACACAAAGTAAAAAAGAGTAAGTCCACACCAAACACATATAGACTAATTCCACAAAGGATAAGCATTTCAGTGTATAAACTTTTCCAAAATTTTTGTGACTAAAGCCTTTAATAAAATATTGCTCTCTAAAAACCTGATTTATTTTCATTTTTCTAACTGAGATAATCACTTAAAATATACCATTTTCTTCCATAAAATTGTCCTTCAGGCATTTAAAACATTGTCCCCCCTTTATCTTCTTTTTGTCCAAAAACAATGCCCCTCTTTTTTGCTATCTTCTAACTATGTATGCTTTAGAAATAAAATATGTTGTCATTTTTGACTGTATTTTCTCATCACTTTTAAGTAGAAATTGTATTTTTAGCTTTCCATTTTTAAATTCATTTAGTAGTCTGACAAACCTTTGCCTGAGCCTGCATACTAAAACAAGTTGGAACTGTTTTATTATATCCAAATTACAAGGAATTTCAATCTTCTATTATTTTTGTTTACCTTTTTGAACTTTCATTATATTCTTCTTGCAAGAGAAAAGTAAAAGAAGGTTGAAGCTCAGTCATGTTGTCATTATGCCATATTCTATTGATGCTACATTGCTGTATCTTTTTTTTTTTCCAAACAATGAGCCTATCTCTTTCTCCTTCTTAACAAAATAAAAAACAAAATGTATAGGAACAATGTTTCTAATACTTCACAAACTTTGACTCATTCTGGGTCAGGTCTTTTTTCAGGATTCTGGAATCATTTATCTACACCTTCTTCCATGGATAAAATCCATTTCATAATTTGCAGAATTGCCACAGGGCTTGAGCGTTTGCTTTTGTCAAATTCCGCCCCCCGCACCCCGCCCCCTGGCTTTTTTTGCTGGAATTATTTGCTACCAGATAATGTAAATTTTATTCTTTAGTACTTTAAGTATTCCTCTTATTCCATTTTTTTTCAGTTGAAAAGCCCATTTACTATTGTATTCCAAAAGCAGACTTGTAATCTGGATCTAGGTTCAATCCCTAGCTCTCATACTTATAAACTTGGACATTTCTTACAATCTCTGTGAGTCATGGAGTCTTTCTCTATATGATGAAAATAATGTGCACCCTGAATTTGTTAGTATTTTTGTTTGAACTAATATTTCTACAACACTCTTAGACAAATTTGGTGTTCATTAAATGGGTAAGATGGCAGTCATGAGATTATATCTTTATAATTTAAAAAATTCTTTCTCTGCTATAAAAAATATGTGAACTACATCTCAGTTACTTCATTTTGTACATGTGTATTTTGTATTTTACTAAAAACTTCAAGATGTGATGTAATAGTTGTCTTTTGCGATTGCTACTATTTATTCCTATTGATGTGAATTAGATATAGATCAACAGTTTTTCTATTCTTTTTCTGAAATGTGAATTTGCCGACATGTGTTAGTTGAGATGCTCTGATAAACTGAATTTTCAGTAGACTTATGAAGGTTTCAGTTCTCTAATTATTACAAATCTTGTTTATATGTGGGCAGTATATTCTATTTTAGATAAGAATACCTTGATTGCCACTGTTAAAAAAAAAATTCTACTGAGATACTGCTTTTGCTGTATCAGATCAAGTCATTCATAAAATTAGGTCTTTCATTTGGAGAAATGAACTTTGGATTCTTTTCATTCTGGTCATGAAATCCATGTGATGGAGGAAAACAATTTCTAACATTATACTCGGAGATCCAGGAGAAGAAAACTCCACACACAAAAAAGAGGTGAAAATATCATCTATTCACGAGTATCCTACAGTTCTCTATCTTGAACTTCAGAGTTGACTTGAAGTTTTGGTTCTTTCATTTCCATTCTTTTTCCCCTAGTGTACCAGCAGATGAAGTTTTTATTCTTGTCAAAGGTGATTTATCTTAAACTTGGCACATAAGGCTGATGTGATCACACCACATGCTAGCTGTGTGATCCTGTCCAAGTAACTTTTCCCCCCCAAAGCCCAGTTTTCTCATCTGAAAGGGATGCCACATTCATACATAGGAAATATTGTTAACAGAAAGTAGTCCCAATCCAGACCCCAAGAGAGGGTTCTTGGATCTCATACAAGAAAGAATTCAGGGCGAGTCCACAGAGTAAAGTGAAAGCAAGTTTATTAAGAAAGCAAAGGAATAAAATGACTATGCCATAAGCAGAGCAGCCCTAAGAGCTGCTGGTTTACTATTTTTATGGTTACCTCTTGATAATATGCTAATCAAGGGGTGGATTATTCATGAATTTCCATAACAAAGGGTTTCTCTTCTTTTTTAGACCATATGGGGTAGCTTCTGGACGTTGCCATGGCATTTGTAACCTGTCATGGTGCTGGTGGGAGTGCCTTTTACTATGCTAATACATTATAATTAGTGTATAATGAGCAGTGAGGACAACCATAGGTCACTTTTGATGACATGTTGCTTTCGGCGGGTTTTTTCCTTCTTTATTGCATCCTGTTTTATCAACGGAGTCTTCATGACTTGTATCTTGTGGTACCAGTCCTGCTCACCTTCTTTCTTACTCTGTGACTTAGAATGCTAAACCTCCTGGGAATGCAGCCCAGCAGGCCTCAGCCTCATTTTACCCAGCTCCTATTCAAGATGGAGTGTCTGGAGTTTGAACACTAGGGTCATTATAGTAATTACTTTTTTTAAACTTTTTTTTTAAAATTATTATTATACTTTAAGTTCTGGGATATATGTGCCAAATGTGCAGGTTTGTTACATAGGTATACACGCGCCCTGATGGTTTGTACCGTCCATCCCCCTGTCATCTACATTAGCTATTTCTCCTAATGTTAGCCCTCCCCAATAATTACTTTTGAAAGTTTATAAAAGTCATCTAATATAGTGCCTGTCACATGTGATGCAAAATCTTTATGTGTGTGTGTGTGTGTGTGTGTGTGTGTTTGTATATAATTGTACTTTAGGTGGGGTACATGTGAAGAACATACAGGATTGTTGCATAGGTACATACATGGCAATGTGGTTTTCTGCCTCTATCTCTATCACCTATATTTGACATTACTTCCCACATTATCCCTTCCCAACTCCCTACCCCACACTGTCCCTCCCCTAGTCCATCCCCGCAGACCTCAGTGTGGGATACTCTGCTCCCTGTGTCCATGTGTTCTCATTGTTCAACACCTGCCTATGAGTGAGAACATGTGGTGTTTAATTTTCTGTTCTCGTGTCAGTTAGCTAAGAATGATGGTTTACAGATTCATCCATGTCCCTACAAAGGACATGAACTCATCGTTTTTTATGGGTGCATAGTATTCCATGGTGTATATGTGCCACATTTTCCCTGTTCAGTCAATCATCAATGGGCATTTGGGTTGTTTCCAAGTCTTTGCTATTGTAAACAGTGCTGCAATGAACATACAGATGCATGTGTCTTTGTAATAGAACAATTTATAATCCTTTGGATATATACCCAGTAATGAGATTGCTGGGTCAAATGGAATTTCTATTTCTAGGTCCTTGAGGAATCGCCACACTGTCTTGCACAATGGTTGAACTAATTTACACTCCCATCAACAATGTAAAACCGTTGCTATTTCTACAAATCCTCTTCAGCATCTGTTGTCTCCAGACTATATAATGATCGCCATTCTAACTGGCATAAGATGGTATCTCAGTGTTGGTTTGATTTGCATTTCTCTAATGACCAGTGATGATGAGCATTCTTTCATATGTTTTTTGGCCTCATATATGTCCTCTTTTGAAAAGTGTTCATATCCTTCACCCACTTTTGAATGGGTTTGTGTATTTTTTTCTTGTAAATCTGTTTTAGGTCTTTGTAGATGCTGGATATAAGTCCTTTGTCAGATGGGTAGATTGCAAAGATTTTTTCCCATTCTCTTGGTTGCCGGTTCACTCTAACAATTGTTTCTTTTGCTGTACAGAAGCTCTGGAGTGTAATTAGATCCCATTTGTCTATATTGGCTTTTGTTGTCAATGCTTTTAAAAGTTTTAGTCATGAAGTCCTTGCCTATGCCTATGCCTGTGTCCTGAATGGTTTTGCCTAAATTTTCTTCTAGGATTTTTATGGTGTTAGGTCTTAAGTTTAAGTCTTTAATCCATCTGGAGTTAATTTTAGCGTAAGGTGTCAGAAATGGATCCAGTTTCTGCTTTCTGCAAACGGCTAGCCAGTTTTCCCAACACCATTTATTAAACAGGAATCCTTTCTCCATTGCTTGTTTTTGTCAGATTTGTCAGAGATCAGATGGTTGTAGATGTGTGGTGTTGCCTTCAAGGCCTCTGTTCTGTTCCATTGGTATATATTTCTTTTTTGGAACCAGCACCATGCTGTTTTGATTACTGTAGCCTTATAGTATAGCTTGAAGTCAGGTAGCGTGATGCCTCCAGTTTTGTTCTTTTTGTTTAGAATTGTCATGGCTATGTGGGCTCTCTTTTGTTTTCATATAAAGTTTAAGGTGGTTTTTTCCATTTCTGTGAAGAAGGTCATTGTAGCTTGATGCAGATAGCATTGAATCTGTAAATTACTCTGGGCAATATGGCCATTTTCACGATATTGATTCTTCCTAACCATGAGCATCGAATGTTTCTCCATCTGTTTGTGTCCTCTCTTATTTCGTTGAGCAATGGTTTGTACTTCTCCTTGAAGAGGTCCTTCACATCCTTTATTAGTTGTATTCCTAAGTATTTTATTTTCTTTGTAGCAATTGTGAATGGCAGTTTGTTCTTGATTTGGCTCTCTTTAAGTCTGCTATTGGTGTATAAGAATGCTTGTGATTTTTGCACATTGATTTTGTATCCTGAAACTTTGCTGAAGTTGCTTATCAGTTTCAGGAGATTTTGGGCTGAACTGATGGGGTCTTGTAAATATATAATCATGTCACCTGCAAATAGAGACAATTTGACTTACTCCTTTCCTAACTAAATACTCTTTATTTCTTTTTCTTGCCTGATTGCTCTGGCTAGAACTTCCAATACTATATTGAATAGGAGTGGTGAAAGAAGGCATCCTTGTCTAGTGCCAGATTTCAAAGGAAAAGCTTCCTGTTTTTGCCCATTGAGTATGATATTGACTGTGAGTTTGTCATAAATAGCTTTTATTATTTTGAGATACATTCCATTGATACCTGGTTTATTCAGAGTTTTTAGCATAAAGGACTGTTGAATTTTGTCAAAGGCCTTCTCTGCATCAATTGAGATAATCATGTGGTTTTTTTATTTGGTTCTATTTATATGATGAATTACATTAATATACTTGCATATGTTGAAACAGCCTTGCATCCCCAGGATGAGGCCTGCTTGATCGTGATGGATAAGCTTTTGATGTGCTGTTGCAATCAGTTTGCGAGTATTTTATTGAAGATTTTTGCATGTATGTTCATCATGGATATTGGCCTGAAGTTTTCTTTTCTTGTTGAGTCTCTGCAGGGTTTTGGTATCAGGATGATGTTGTTCCCATGAAATGATTTGGGAAGGATTCCCTCTTTTTGGATTGTTTGGAATAGTTTCAGAAGAAGTGGTGCCAACTCCTCTTTGAATGTCTGGTAGAATTCAGCAGTGAACTCATCTGGCCTGGGCTTCTTTTGTTTAGTAGGCTATTAATTGCTGCCTCAACTTCAGCCCTTGTTACTGATCTATTCAGGGTTTTGACTTCTTCCTGTTTTACATTTGGGAGGACGCAAGTGTCCAGGAATTTATCCATTTCTTCCAGGTTTACTGGTTTATAACCATAGAGTGGTTTGTAGTAATCTCTGATGGTGATTTGTATTTCTGTGGACTCTGTAGTGATATCCCCTTTATTTTTTTTTATTGCATCTATTTGATTCTTCTCTCTTTTCTTTTTTTATTAATCTGGCTAGAGATTGCTCTATTTTGTTGATCTTTTCAAAAAACAGCTCCTGGATTTATTAATTTTTGGAAGGGTATTTTGTGTCTCCATCTCTTTCAGTTCTGCTCTGATCTTAGGTATTTTTTGTCTTCTGCTAGCTTTTGAGTTTTTTTTTTAATCTTGCTCTTCTAGCTCTCAATTTTGACAATAGGGTGCTGATTTTAGATCTTTCCTAGCTTCTCATGTGGGCATTTATTGCTATAAATGTCCCTCTAGACACTGCTTTAAATGTGTCCCAGAGATTCTGGTATGTTGTGTCCTCATTCTCACTGGTTTCAAAGAACATCTTTATTTCTGCCTTCATTTCATTGTTTATCCAGTCAACATTCAAGAGCCAGTTGTTCAGTTTCCATGAAGCTGTGTGGTTCTGAGTTAGCTTCTTAATCTTGAGTTCTAATTTGATTGCACTATGGTCTGAGAGACTGTTATGATTTCTGTTCTTTTGCATTTGCTGAGGAGTGATTTACTTCCAATTATGTGGTCAGTTTTAGAGTAGGTGTGATGTGGTGCTGAGAAGAATGTATATTCTATGGATTTTGTGTGGAGAGTTCTGATATGTCTATTAGGTTTGCTTGATCCAGGTCTGAGTTCATGTCCTGTATATCCTTGTTAATTTTCTGTCTCATTGGTCTGTGTAATATTGACAGTGGAGTGTTAAAGTCTCCCAATATTATTGTGTGGGAGTTTCATTCTCTTTGTAGGTCATTAAGAACTTGCTTTATGTATCTGGGTGCTCCTGTAGTGGGTGCACATACATTTGGGATCATTAGCTCTTCTTGTTGCATTGATCCTTTTACCATTATTTAATGCCCTTCTTTATCTCTTTTGATCTTTGTTGTTTTAAAGTCTATTTTATCAGAGACTAGGATTGAACCTCCTTCTTTTTTTTTTGTTCTCCATTTGCTTGGTAAATCTTCCTCCATTCCTTTATTTTGAGCCTATGTGTATCCTTGCATGTGAGATGGGTTTCCTGAATACAGCACACTGATGGGTCTTGATTTTTTATCCAATTTACCAGTCTGTGTCTTTTGATTGGGGCATTTAGCCTATTTACATTTGAGGTTAATATTGTTATGTGTGAGTTTGATCCTGCCATTTTGATGCTAGCTGGTTGTTTTGCCCATTAGTTGACACAGTTTCTTCATTGTGTCGATGCTCTTTACATTTGGTACATTTTTGGAGTGGCTGGTACTGGTTGTTCCTTTCTATGTTTAGTGCTTCTTTCAGGAGCTCTTGTAAAGCAGGCCTGGTGGTAAAGAAATCTCTGAGCAATTGCTTGTTTGTAAAGGATTTTATTTCTCCTTCACTTATGAAATTTAGTTTGGCTGGATATGAAATTCTAAGTTGAAAGTTCTTTTCTTTAAGGATGTTGAATATTGGCCCCCACTCTCTTTTGGCTTGTAGGGTTTCTGCTGAGACATCTGCTGTGAGTCTGATGGGCTTCCCTTTGTGGGTAACCCGACCTTTCTCTCTGGCTTTCCTTAGCATTTTTTCCTTCATTTCAACCCTGGTGAATCTGATGATTATATGCCTTGGGGTTGTTCTTCTTGAGGAATATCTTTGTGTTGTTTTCTGTATTTCTTGGACTTGAATATTGGCCTGCCTTGCTAGGTTGGGGACTTTCTCCTGGATAATATCCTGAGGAGTGTTTTCCAGCTTGGATTCATTCTCTCCATCACATTCAGATACACATATCAAACATAGATTAGGTCTTTTCACATAATCCCATATTTCTTGGAGGCCTTGTTCTTTTTACTCTTTTTTCTCTAATATTGCCTTCTCATTTTATTTCATTGAGTTGATCTTCAATCTCTGATATCCTTTCTTCTGCTTGGTCTATTCAGCTATTGAAACTTGTGTATGCTTCACAAAGTTCTCATGTTGTGTTTTTCAGCTCCATCAGTTCATTTATATTCTTCTCTAAGCTGTTTATTCTCATTAGCATTTCTTCAAACCTTTATTCAAGGTTCTTAGTTTCCTTGCATTGTGTTAGAACATGTTCTTTTAGCTCAGAGAAGTTTATTACCCACCTTCTGAAGCCTGTTTCTGTCAATTCATCAGACTCATTCTCCATCCAGCCTTGTTCCCTTGCTGGTGAGGAGTTGTGATCCCTTGGAGGAGGAGAGACATTCTGGTTTTGGGTGTTTTCATCCTTTTTAGACTGGCTTCTTCCCATCTTTGTGTATTTATCTACCTGTGGTCTTTGTAGTTGGTGGCTTTCAGATGTAGTCTCTGGACATCCTTTTTGTTGATGATGAAGTTATTTCTTTCTGTTTCTTAGTTTTCCTTCTAACAGTCAGGCCCCTCTACTGTAGGACTGCTGGAGGTCCAATCCAGACCCTGCTGGCCTGGGGATCACCTGCAGTGACTGCAGAACAGTAAGGGTTGCTGCCAGTTTCTTCTTCTGTTAGTGGCTGCAGAACAGTAAGGGTTGCTGCCAGTTTCTTCTGCTGTTATCTTGTCCCAGAAGGTTACCCGCCAGATGTCAGCCAGAGCTCTCCTTTATGAAGTCTCTCTGGATATATGGGAGTCAAGGAGCTGCTTAAGGAGACTGTCTGTCCCTTATAGGAGCTCAAGTGCTGAGCTGTGAGCTCTGTTGTTCTGTTCAGAGCTGTTGGGCAGGTACGTTTAAGTCTGCTGCAGTGGAACTCATAACTGCCTTTTTTTTCCCCAGGTGCTATGTCCCAGGAAGGTGGGGCTTTATTTATAAGTTCCTGTCATGCATCTGCCTTTTTTCAGAGATGCTCTGCCCAGTGAGGAGGTAGCCTAGTCACAGTCTGCCAGCAGATGTGTTGCTGAGCTGCCGTGGGCTCTGCCCAGCTGCTGTGTGAATATCCTTCTAGTTTTGTTTATGGGGTATAGTTAGAACTGCCTCGGTAATGGTGGACTGCCTCGGTAATGGTGGACTGCCTGGTAATGGCTGGTGCCTTTCCCCCGACAAAGCTGGACTGTCCAGAGTCCAGCTGTGCTTGCTGTGAAACTCTCAATCCAGAGCATTTCAGATTGCTAGTCTTTGTGAGGGTGGGACCAACAGAACCAGATCACCTGGCTCCCTGTGTCAGCCGCCATTTTTTTTCAGTTGAACAGGCGACTCTGTCTCCCATGCGTTCCAGTTGCCAGTTGAAACAGCACCCAGATTTGTGTGAGTTTTTGTGCGGAGACCTGCTGAGTCAGATTGAACAGCCACACTGGAGACTCATGGTGCTTTTTTGCCTGGGAATCTCCTGGTCTTTGAGCAGTAAAAATTCATTTGGAAATGTGGTGATCACTCACCCTCTGTGTTTTTGCTGGGAACTGCAATCCATTGCTGTTCCTGTTTGGCCATCTGGGATGCTGATGCTAATTCTTTACTGTTTTCTCCCTTTAATGTGCAGGAATTTCTCTAAAGTTTTAATGAGGAACCAAAGAAAGCAAAAGGTGAATCCGAATACTTAAAAAGAAAATTAAGGTTCCTGGCGTAGGGTCAGGGCACACAAGAATGACAGTCGCTAATACATAGGGACTTACTATATACCTGACATTCTCCTAAACCATTTTATATATCTACCTATTTCTCCTCATTCCCAGGAGGTAGGTGCCATTATCATTTATCATTTACTCTTGGGGAAATGAAACACAGAAAGGTTAAATGTCCTGCCAAGTTTTTAGGGATAGGAAGCAGTGGAGCTGAAATTTTGACCGAGGCATAATGGGTCCAATGGTTGTGCTCTGAATCACTACACTAAGTTGTCTCACTGTCTAAAGGACCCAAACTTCAGAATTTTACCCTTCTTAATAGATGATACTCTCAGAATCTAGTATACCAACAAAAAAATAGACAAAATTTAGAATAGGAGCCATCATTCCATACCCCTAAAAATAGTACTGCTTTGACCTTTCTGTGCCAGGAAGAAATCACTGGCTTAGATTTGTCTGTCCCCAGCTCAGCAGTTTCTTTTAGAATCTCCTTCATTTTGGTAAGTAGACAAGGTCACAGAATTCACAAGTGCCTCAATTCTGTTTTTTTTATTTTAAGCTAGACTTTTGACCAGAGTCAGTGTCATTTGTAGCTTAATTATACACACATGCCCCTTTCATCTTGCATAATGCTGAACAATATAATCAAATGTGCATTCTTACCTCTGGGTGGCTATTTGGAGCATAAAGCATTTGTATTATATGTTAATCAGAACATCCAAATTTTGGTGGGGTAAATATGGACACAAAACGCAGGCACTCACTTACTCTATTATAATGAATTTATAGTCATGAAAAACCCACATAGGGGTTAGTAAATGTTGGCTATTGTGCTCTTTTAGGAAAATATATTGCCTAAGGATAGAGAAGTGCTGACTATTGGGAAACCAAACTGGATTTAAATGAAGCAAATAGCATGACATAAAGTAACATTAAAATAACTTTTAAGAATTTCATCATGAGACATGGAAGTTAAGAAACAAGGAGCATAAGGATACCATTACTTGCAAGTGAGTGCTTCTGGCAAAATTTAGAGACATCTTGGCTTTAAGAAACAGAAAAATTAAACAGAAATTCTATTTTCACTTGGTGCTTAGGGCCACAACAAGCAAACAGAATTTAAGGAGCAGGTTTGCATGTCTTATTTCATAATCCAAATAGCAAAATTATCGTATTGATTTGGCTGTCTTCTCAAGTGCCTACTGATGATGGTTTGACTCTGTGTTCCCATCCAGATCTCATGTTGAATAGTGATCTAGAGTGTTGAAGGTGGGGCCTGGTGGTTGGATCATAAAGACCGTTTCTAATGGTTTAGCACCATCCCCCTACTGCTGTCTTGTGATGGAATTCTCACAAGATCTGCTTGTTTGAAAAGTCTGTAGCATCTCCCCACCACCACCTACCTGTTTCTTGCACCTGCCACCATAGCCTTTACCAGTGTGTATAATACACCTTCCTTCCTAATAGTACAATCTGTAATATATCCTCAAAGTTTCTCTAGGAAATCATTTCAGATAAGAAGTAATTTCTTTTCATAAAATATAGGAATCTAATAATTAGAGTCTATTTCATAATTTCAAATATCTAGATTCCAGGCTATTTTGAATACCAAGAGTTTATTTCAAGTAAATATTTAAGTAGCTGGATGAAAAACTATGTAAAATACCATGCACCTTACTTCAGTTCATAGTATGTGCTCAATAAGTATTGTTAGTATTTTTCTTCAAGCTGAGTTTTAGCTCCAATTTAACTGTTCAGGGTTACTTTTACTTTGCTTCTTTTCTTACTTAAACTCTATATTTTTCTCAAATAGAAAATTTATTAATTTAAGACTTTATGAAACTATCTTAGATTCTGTAGTAGAAAACAAAGATTTAACTTAATACTTCTTCCAATAAAGAAGTTGAAAGTCTAGTTAAGGACATAAGCTTAAGCTTAAAATAGGTTTAAAAAATTACATATCAAGGCAGTAGAAAGTCAGTTCCAAGTGATTAGTGAATAATAACATCTCTAGGAGTTGATAGGAAGGAAAATAAATGGGGTTATCATGATCAATGAGGGATTTGTGATAAATTTATCATTAACTGAGTCACAAGGATAGGCATTTGGGGTGGTCAAAAGAGAATTATTTCATAATCTATTAGGGTTACTAATAAATAAAAATGAGAATAATCCAAACCTTTAAAGGGATTAAAAAATTTTTAAATGCAGTTAATATTTAAGGCATTGTGTGAACCATTTTGGATCAGAGAGATTCTATCGGAATGAGTAGAAATGTTTCAAACTTAATATAGTTATTATATCATCTTTATGATTTATTAATTATTAATCTATTTATTAATATATTTATTAATAGATTAATTCCCATGACCTTGGCATTGTAGAATTTAGTTGGGAATAGGGGATAACAAAATGGAAAGTAGGTTTTGAGTGGATATGGTATGACACATATAGTACTAAGGAGCTGCAATTAAATATGATGAAATATTTCAAATATTAAATGAGATTCTAGACTTCTATAGTGGTCAAGTAGAAGATTTTTGTGTGTGTGTGTGTGTGTGTGTGTGTGTGTGTGTGTGTATGTGTATAAAAGACCACCATTTTTATTAGGCTTTAAAAGCATTTGGGGTCATAAATCAAGAGGTTTGAGAAAAATTCTCTCTATTGTCCTTGTCAGTTGTTAAATGCTAATACTCAAGTCTACACACAGAAAAAAATTATTCAGTAATGTTATATAGGAAATATTTCACATAGCATTTGAATCTTAAATGTAATTTGAATGAATGGCTTAGAATTTTTTTTATTTCAATAAAGAAGAGGTAGGAGGGAATTTAGAATCAGAAATAGAATATTTAAAGGCTTGGGGCCATTAACTATTACATTATGAATGTCATTTTATAAAAGGACTAGATGTTCCTTCCTTAAAGACACTGGCTGCATTTTACCGTGATACATTGTTGAACATTAACTTGATCTGTGGTTCTTTTCGCCATATGTGATGTTTTCATACCTCCCATAGAGCTAGGCAGGAAATTGCTGTCAATGCCTTAATATTCTTGCTTCTCAATGGGGTAGACACGAAAGTTCCTTGCACAAAGAGACTGTGCTTAGAATGGGACAGAGTTATCAAAGCACCACAAAACTTAAAGGAATATAGAAAACAATTTGTAAGATGGAAAAAATGCAATAACAAAAACTAAAATAACAGCAATAGTAATAATTATACTTGTGTGACTTTCGTTCATTAAACATATAAAGATAAAAGAGATAATTTTCAAGCTTTCAGTAATAGCAAAATACTATATTTTGGGCATTTCTGTAGACCATGTCAGAACTATTAAAAAGATTTATGTGATCTATATCTTTGTTTCTAACTAATTAAATAAATATGAACTTAGTAAAAAACAGTGAAATCATTAACAATAAAAACATCTCTCTAAAATTCCCAATATAATCTTTAGTAAGATTTTATCTGTACTAAATGTAATTTTTCCTTAAATATTTAAGTCATACCAAAAATCATACCAAAAACTCATAGCTTACCCTAGTCTACTCCAAATGTACTCAGAAAACTTAGATTAGCCTACATTTGGGCAAAGTTTATCTTATAATTAAGTATTGACTATCTCATGTAACTTACTGAATACTGTAGTCAAACTAATTAAGGCAGAGCTGTTCTGAGTAGTGTTCAAAGAGGAAAGTGGACTTCCATCAGATGAGTGCAAAACAGTATAGACGGTATCTCTGTTGTTGATACTGCCTGACAAGCCACTCCAACATTTAATGTCTTAACTCCACAATCATTTTATTATTTTTATAATTCTTTATCCTGGACTAGATTCAGTTTGTTGGTGGTTCTGCTCCTTATGGTGTATGCTAGGGATAGAATGTCCCAGGGATATTTCACACTGGGCTGTTTTGTGCCTCATGTATGTAGCTCACTCAAGCAGCTAGGGGTTTGCTCGTCAGTTCATCTCTCTCTTTCTGTGTTTCTTCTAACGTGGTTATCCTGAGCTCTCTAAAAGAATAGTAATCGTAGCATAATAAGATTTTTACATGACAACTACATTCCATAAAAGAGTTTTGCAGAAGGGCAGAAGCTGAAAGTTACAAGTCTTTTAGACCTTGATGATGGAAGTTAAAGTCACCTTCACCACATTGTCCTGGTTAAAGGAAGCTCTAAGTCCAGCTCACACTCAAGGGAGTGGAAAATAGAGTTCACTTATTGATGGGGCAGTGGTAATATAGCTGCAGTCATCTGCCACAGAAATCTAGGCTTTTTTTTAGCATATTATAGTTATGCATCACTTAAAGCTGGAAAAATCTTCTGAGAAAGGCATTGTTAGGGTGTTCTCATCATCGTGCCAACATAAGAGAATAATGTATTTACCCAAATCTAGATGTATAGCCTACTACATGCCTAGGCTATATGGTATAACCTATTGTTCCTAGGCTACATACTTGCACAATATGTTACTGTACCATATACTGTAGGCAGTTCTAACACAGTGGCCGGTATTTGTGTATCTAAATATTTCTATACATAGAAAAAATAAAGTAAAAATACAGCATTATAATCATATGGGATGATCATCATATATAGAATCCGTCACCAACCAAAACATTGTTATATGACACATGACCGTAGCTGTATAATTGGTATTCATCCTAATGTAACCTCTTAGTATAAATATCTGTATTTGCACCTGACTAGAAGGTGAAATAAAAGGAAAAGGGAACACCCTTTCCTCAAAGGGCACATTGAAAATTCTCCTAACCACTTCTGCTTTCCTTTTGTTAGCAGAACTTACTTGCATGACCACATCTAGCCCTAAAGGAAGCTGAAAAATATAGTATTCAAGCAGACGTGTGCCCAGCTATCAAAGCTGTGGCAATTTTTCTATTGAGGAAGGGTATTAGATATTTTTGGACAACTAGAAGCTTCTGCCACAAAACTTAGTCATGTTTAAATTTTATGTTTTTCTTAATGTCCACAGGTAGAGGCTGTGTCTATTTCATTACTGCCTTCTTTGTAGGATCTTCTTCAGAAACTGCAATATGGAATAGTGCCAGATGGCTAGGGAAAGGAAGGCAGTTTTACTGGAGGATATTTTCTTTCAGTGCCATAGCCAATGGGAATCTGCTTTTTATAAACCTAGTTTCTGGATTGTAAGCTCCCCTCAATCCTCTCCTAGGAGCTGAGGCATTTTCCTAATTATGTGGTATTCTTAGATAGATATGAGTACAGCCAATTGGTTCTCTGCATGCAAAATTCATCTGAGCTACCAGGAAAATACTGTGCCACTGTGTGTCTCTTCACAGTTTAACCATTATTTTAGTAAATCTAGACAACGTTTGCTTCCTATTCAATACTGACAATCCCTTTTCTTCACACGCAAACGGCTTGTTATAGGCATTTTATTTAGGGAGAACACGATGGTATCTGTCTGAATAAGAACAAAGTAATTTCCCTCAGAGCATTTGCCAAATGCCTTAGGAACACCTACTCCATCTCTGCCCAATACACTCTTCAGTTCTCATTCTCTAAACTCATCCAGATAGCACACGTACCTAAAAAGGGCAAAATAGTTCTGTATTCATTTTTTTCAATAATTTAAAATGAAGATTGAAAAAGAAAAGCAACCCAGAGGTCACTAGCTACATTTTATAAATTGATTCATAATATTATGATACTCAACATTTTCTTTACATTTTACCTATATATTCAATACTCTCTCCCTTTTTTGCTAATGTTTCACAAGAGTTTTGAAAATTTACCTTCTTAATCTTATTTACCAAGTTTTCTCACAATAGTGAACCTACACAGACAAACTAAGTTACTTTTTAACCATCCAAATGAATATTCTCTGCATTTGTGTTTTGCTTTTGAGTACCTGACTGGGATTTTCTACCTCTGATTTTTTTGCATTATGTTTTCTTGGTTTAGTTTCCCGGAATCATCTTTTCTGCATGACTCTGGGTTAGAGTTGTCCAAAAGAATTGACAATATACTTGAGGGCATTTAGGAAGCAGCTATTATTCCCAGATGGTCATCAGGGTCACTCGCTGTTAACAGGCAGATTCAGAGGTGCCAGTGGGCTCCTGTCCCACTCCCCTCTTCTATGTGTCTAGCTTCTTCTTAAATCCCAGCCCAATTAACCAGCAGCAGCTCTAGGCACTCTCAGAAGTTTGGCAATAGACCCAAAAAGACGTTAGCTACACAGAAACAAGGTTTTTCATAGGCTTCTCTACCTACTTTTTCTATGCTCCCTCAACCCTCTCCTAGACATTTACTTCCCAGTTCTTTCCAAAATCATATAGTAACTAATTTTCATTGTATATCCTTTGATCAAACTGATAGTTTTTTCTGCATGAACACTTGAACCCCTTGTTAAACATTCACAGTTTGTTCCTTAGGTGGTAGGGAGCCACACCAGCAACTTGACTGACTACCTCTAGATGACAAAAATAAACATTTTTTAAACTTTAAGCTACGATTTATTTACTGTTGTCTGTTACAGACAATGGTCAAAGGTAATATGCAGGCTCTCTAAAACTTCCAAATAACAGAATTTCCCTTAATGCCAGAATTATTCCTATTTTATCCTGGCTAATGCATAGAAAATCAAATGCAATTTTATAGAATTGACTGTAAGTTCTATATTTAAGAACAATATAACAGCATCTACTTTATCTCACAACTGTATCCCTAACATGTAACAATAAGAAAAGATATATAGTCAAAGAAAATAAAACACTTATTGAATAATGAAATGAATCCCTTTTGAATATATAGTCCTTTATGAATAAAACATGGATAATTTGAAAAAAAAATATATGGTAAATATTTTACACCTCTAGGGTAACATTTTGTTGCTGGAAAAGTAATTCGTTTTATGACTCACTTAAGTATTAATGTGCAAATATTCAATTGTACTTCCATTGCCTAGAGATTAAGAATTAATTCAGATAATAACTCCCACTGAAATTCCAAATTGGAAGTCATATTCCTTAAAGTCATGTTCTCTACTCAGAAGTTTACAGTTTTCTGAAGAGCAGAGGTCATCAGTTGTTGCAAGAAGTTCATAAATCCATGCAGGCATCAAACATTTTTAGAATATTAAAATGGCTAATATACATGAATTGCCATTTGTAAAAAGCATGTGAATGTTATATGTGAAATAAACAGATTCACATATATTTAAAAGATTTACTAATCATACTGTATTTTTTCTATATTCTCTTAATATCTACTAAAATCAGAAGTACTGTCATTTCTATCTTAACAAATCATTAAAGAAAGACTTCTAATTTAGTCATCTTCCCTCAAAACGATAAAAGTGTGTGCGTGTGTGTATGTTCTCATATATGTAATACATATATAAGATTCTGTATCAGTACTGGGAAACTGGCAAGGACACCATCTTCCAAGCAAAAATTTCAAATAAGACTTATAAAAATACAGTTCAGATAAGACCAAATTAAGAGAACTGAATTGCCTAGGAGTCATTAAATGTGGTGGTAGGGAAAACATTTGGATAACTGGTGGGTGGGTCACGCATTAGAAATTCACCAAGATTTCTAGCAGTAGCAAGGTGGAGGTAATAAAATGGCTATTGTTAGTGAGAAAATTTCAACCATATAAATAAATGACAAAACCTTACTTCAACATAATGGAGCAGGAATATGTTATGAGCCTCCTAATATGATATGTAAAATATATTGGATCATCTGATGAGTACTTTTCTCAGATATATTAATCTTGAATTGCCTTTGGCTTTTAGTTCTAGCTTGAGGTTAAAAAAATACAAAGAATAGTGCATTTTAAATCTTGACATAAGAAAACAGGAGAAAAACAACTCATAAAGTGGAATATTCTGTAAGGGTAGACTGGACATTTCCAACAAATCTGTTGCATGAGAAAAAATGGACACAAGCCTTATCTACATTAAAAATTACTCAGGTGACATAACAACCAAACAACAATATGTAGATCTTATTTGGAACCCGATTTAAAAAAAATTGCTAGTATTGTGAGTACATAACAACATGCCTTTAATTTTTGGATATGGATGATATCTCTCTGTGGCACATGGAAGAATGGCCCTCCAAAGTTGTCTGTATCCTAAATGTCCCTTTCTCAACCATGAATATGTTGTACTACAGTGAAAAAGGATAATTAAGGCTATATGTGAAATTAAGATTGCTAATCAGATCACTTTAAAGTTAAAAGATTATTCTGGATTATTTGGCTGGGCTCAAAAGTAATCACAAGGTCCTTTAAATGTAGAAGAGGGCAAAACCTGCAGTGTCAGGGTGATGTGGGATAGTCCTGTCAACATCTTGATTTTATCCTTGGGAGAATCATTTTGAACTTCTGACCTCCAGAATTAAAAGGTAACAAATTCTTGCTAGTTTAAGACTCTAAATTTGTGATAATATTTCACACTAGCAATAGAAAACTCATACCTTGATATTTGGATTAAACATTTTAGCAAAATAATTTTTAAAATTTAAATAAAGCAAACATAAGAAACTATTAAATGATGTAGGTCAATTTTAGTCTTTGTATTTTCAGGTATGTTTGAAAATATACAACTATTAAAGTTATCAATTATATAAAATATATTTTAAAATTTGAAAAACTAAGCTTAGGAGTTCAAGACCAGCCTGGGTAACACAGTGAAACCCTGTCTCTACTAAAAACAATACAAAAAATTAGCCAGGCATGGTGGTATGCTCCTATAGTCCCAGGTACTTGGGAGGCTAAGGCAAGAGAATTACTTGAACCCGGGAGATGGAGGCTGCAGTGAGCCAAGATTGCATCACTGCACTCTAGCCTGGGCAACAGAGCGAGACTACATCTCAAAAAAAAAAAAAAATGAAAAACTAAATAATGTGAAATGTTGGTGAACTCATCCATCTCATCATTATCCATTTCTCATGGAACGTAGGCCATGGTAGGCAGTCAGGAGATATGCAAATAGAGTATGTAACAGAAATTTGATTCTGGATATATATTGTGAAGAAAATCTCACACAGCTCCTTTCAAGGGTATGAATGACTATGGTTACTGAGGTGTTTTCTATGATTGGGCTCAGTGGGTTGCTTGTCCATTATTAGCAGAATAAATAAAGTAGGACTGATTCATATAGAGGAAAACAGTAGTTAGGTGCAAAAATACCAAATGAGATAAATAACACAATGTTATTTACATGAAAGTATGCACTCATAAACAATATGCTTTTTAAGGAAATCATGACATATCTAAAGGTAGAGAAAAATAAACAGAAAATTCAGGGTAAACTCATTAGGGATCTGTAACTGCCCAACAGGTTTCTCCTGCCTGGTGCATAGACAAAACCGATTCACTGAGACTGTAGTATTGCAGTAGAGAAAGAGTTTAATTAATGCAAGGCTGACCAAGTGGAAGCATAAGAGTTTATTATTATTCAAATCTACCTCCCAAGAACTCAGAGGCTAAAGTTTTAATAATTTGGTAGGTAGTGACCTAGAGAATGGGTACTGCTGATTGGTTTGGTATGAAATCATAGAGGTGTGAGAAAAGGTTATCTTGTGCTTAGTACACCTCTGCATGGGGTGGCCACAGGACCAGTTGAGTTATGAGTCATGGGTCTAGGTGAGGTCAGTCAGTTCTTAGAAAGCAAAAGAATGAAAAACATCTTAAAATGTCAATGCTAGGTTCTACGATAGTGATTTTATTTATAGGAGCACTCCCTTGAGGAAGTCACAAATCTTGTGACCTCTGGCCACATGACTCATGACTACTATGGAATTATAGAAACTATGCCTACATCTTAGCAAAATTTTAGCCTCACCATAATTCTAATTAAGTGTTTTAAAATTAGTTTTACAAAAGTGATTTCAGTCCCCCAGGGAGGGGGTTCATTTTAGGAAGAAACTATTGTCATCCTTGCTTCAAAGTTAAACTATAAACTAAATTCCTCCTGTGGTTAGCTTGGCCTACACCCAGGAATAAGCAAGGACAGGAAACCTGTGAGGCTAGAAGCAAAAAGGAGTCAGTCATGCTATATTTCTTACTGTCATAGTCTTTGCAAAAGTTGTTTCACAACCACAGAAAAATAAAAGGGATCACAATATTAACTTTTAAGTAAGTACATCTCAATTTCAGAGACATAAATGAGAATAGCTCCCTTCATTTATAAATGGTAGTAGAGCTTTAGCCCTCTGAATATTCTTCTGACATCCAATCTTGCCCGTCTTCTCCAAACCGCCCTGCACGTTGCAAATAGATCTATTTGAAATGGGGGGAAAAGGGATCATATTGTTTCTTAAAATTGTTCATGTATTCTTGGGAAACAATCCAGAATCTTTAGTCTGTCTTCCAGGCAGAGTATTAGCCTTGTGTGCTGTCGTTCTCCCCTCTTTCTCTCCACTCCAACCCTCTTTACCTCCATTCACTTCTGTCATTTCTGAAGTTTCATGATCCTCCTTGCTCCAGGCCTTCACACTTTTGCTTTTTCTTGTTCTGTAATTCTTACTCTGCCACCATCTATTCCTCAACACACACAAGTCCTAGGAAACTCATCATATAGCACCTAACACAAAAATACAGCACCTAACACAAAAACACAGAGGAAAAATGTTCTGACTCTTCAGATAAATTCCACTGTTGCACATCCAAAGTACCCTCTGTCTTCTTCGCAGCCCTTGAATGAATTGAAATAAAACTATATATTATATTAAGAGTTTGTTTCACTTCCTTTCGGTTTCCATAAAATATTTCTCATCTGGAGCACTTCATATTAGCAGGTATTCTGTCTTCTTTAAGTGGTACAGATTAGGTGCTCCTGAAATTTTGCTGAATACATTTTAAAAATCATTTATGTATCTAAACCTCTATTATTAAAATGAGTTTAGCCAAAAGTGTTAAGACAGCACCCTCCACTTTTGACAGATGAATTATGCAAAAATTAAGAGTATTTGGTAATCATAATACATAATGAATATGAATCTATTTTAACATTTAAAAATGACTTACACATGAAGACTCTGTACATGACTAAAAATGAACATTCTTTTAAAAATTTCTCATTGGTTTTTGAATGATGACATATCAATTTTTACAGAGTTAGAAATTATATACACCACATTTTCTGAATTCAGGGCAAAATATGCAAGATTAAAAACAACAGAAGAAAAGGCAAAAAAAGAAAAAAATTAAACCATTTGAAATACCTAGAAAGACAAAAAGCTCTTCTAAATATCTCATGGGTCAAAGAAGAGGTGATTATGGTAATTCTAGTCTATTTAGAAAACTACAAGTATGAGTTCCAAGAAAGATACAGGAAAAAGAGTACATTGGCATATTTCAATATACTGAAATGAGCAAAACTGAACACAAATGAGAAAAAAATTTGAAGAAAGGATATCTTCGTTAAATAGAAAAGGGAAAATTACTAAAATTCCAAACTGTCATCCTGATGTAATATAATTTGCACCAAATAAACAGAGGTCATGAGAAACTTACATACAGCAGATATCCAAAAACTTGTTCTAAAAATGATTAGATTTTATAGGCCATATATGCTCTTTATTGTAGCAACTAAATGCTGCTGTTCTAGTGCTAAAGCAGCCAGAAAACAAGTAAATGCATGGGTGGGACTTGGTTCTAATAAAGCTTTTCTTTTTCTTTTTTTCTTTTTCTTTCTGTATTTTGTGTGTGTGTGTGTGTGTGTGTGTGTGTGTGTGTGTGTGTGTGTGTGTGTGTGTGTGTGTTTGACACAGGGTCTTGTTCTGTCTCTCAGGCTGGAGTTCAGTGGCTCAATCTTGGCTCACTAGAACCTTCAGCTTCCAGGGTCAAATGATTCTTGTGCCTCAGCCTCCTGAGTAGCTGGGATTATAGGCATTCAAATCCATGCCCACCCTAATAAAGCTTTATTTATGGACACTAAGATTCAAGTTTTGTAAAATTTTCACATCTGACATTCTTATTTTACCTTTTTCAAGCATTTAAATCTAGCTTTTAATTCTTTTAATTAAACTTTTAATTTAAAAGTTTCTATATAGCTCTCCAACTATACAGAAACAAGTAGAGGAACAGGGGCTGTAACTTGCCAATGAATGACAAACTCTCTTGCTGTCAAATATAAAGAGTAAACGTGTCTGACCGACACACGTAATACAATCTATTCTTTTTTTTAATTTTTCTCCTTTCTTTGGACCAACTTTTTTAACTGGAAGGAGTAAGTCCTGAAGATGGCAGTGGGCTGGAAGTAAAATATGATGTACTGTATTTCATTGATTTTTTTTAGATGCATATTCTCCTTCAAACATAAAATGGATTTTTATGTTATTGATGTCTTACAATCTTTGTCAGCCAATAAGGAGTCATGAAGTTATTGTCCCTTTCATGTTCACAGACTTGATAAAATTGCTATTTTATCCTTCATTGCAATTGTTCTGTGTGCTGCATTGTTACTATATATGGTGAGTTTAATTGCTCTTTAAAATGGCATCAGAAAGATTACACAGTCATTTTTAAAATAAAATGTTTCTGATTGTACATGAGGGTTCAGAAACAAAGCAGCCATATTTCTTTACAGTTAAATTCACAAAATTTTTTTGGTTATAATCATACATAAATTAGTGATGAGTCTTATAATCAGTTGAGTGGTAAAATTAATGAAATTTATTAACCTAAAGGTAACCTTAAAGTGACTTGCTAATGTCAACTTAGAGAAAATAAAACCTGCAGTATATACATGAATGTGTAAATCATTGTCTTTTTTCTTCTCCTGAAAATCATTCAATAGCCACAATTTTTGAAGTGTTTCCAACTGTTGGTTCTAGAAATCCTTATCTCATCTATATGTATAAAGAATATATTGTTTCTAGCTTATACTATTTATATTTAAGTTCACATAAAGATACCAAAATACAGAGTACAAATAATGCAGAGACAAAAATTGAAAAACTCACCGTTGGGTTCTATAATAGTCCAGAGTCCTTTTTCTTTTATTTATTTATTTATTTATTTAGGAATTGTGGATTTTTTTTGTTTCTTACATTCTATATTATCAACTTTTTTAAAAGCTTCTGAGAATTACTAATTGTTCATATTTACCATGTTTTATTTTGTCATTCATTGACTTGTTTTACCTTTATCAAATTCTTACTTTCTCCCATCAAAAAAATCAATCACCCTATAAAGTGTGTCACCAATCAAGTTACTTATGAAAATATTTTCCGATGTTTGTATCCTAGACATCTTCCCTATATTCCTGTTGACTTGTTTACTCACTCACTTTGGAAACAGCCAGACAACAATCCTTAATTGTCTTATCTACTTCAGAGTCAGGTATTGTTCTAGCACATTTTCCTGTGTAAGCATAGTCCTGATTAGATAATCAGGAATTGAAGAAATTAGTTATATAAATTGTGGATATAAAAATTGTCACTGGATCAGGAAATCTTAGAAAGTATAATAGGATGAATATTTTTAAATTGAGAAAAAAACTCAAAAAGATGCAGAAGAAAATCTAAGTAAATATGTTGCAGGGAAAAGGTGTGCTCATGGAGTGGAAAACAAAGAGACTCAATTTATACAGATGTTCTCTATTCATTTGTTTAAAGAATATTAGATAGCTGTATGTAAAGAACTTGTGAATTTCTGTAGTTTTATTTGAGCAAAGTATTTAAAGAAATATAATGATGTCTACCTGACCAATAAGAACAAATGGAGTTTAAAACAAATGTTTATTTAGAGGAAGAACAAAGAGACAAGTGTTTCCGCTATAATGGAGA
>PVKP010030847.1:0-27537 GCA_004027715.1 Plecturocebus donacophilus
ATTTTTTTTTTTTTTTGTATTTTTTAGTAGAAACGGGGTTTCACCAGATTGGCCAGGCTGTCTCCAACTCCTGACCTTGTGATCCACCCACCTCGGCCTCCCAAAGTGCTGGGATTACAGGCGTGAGCCACCATGCCTGGCCGACTTCCTTTCTTTTAATACCAGGTCGCTGCTATAACACAAGTCAAAATAAGACCCCTAATAGGTTTTTCTTTCTGTAGATAATATAGGCCCTTCCCACCGAATGGTACCTTGAGCCTTAATCTTCCAGGTTGTAGGTCCAGACCAAGAACTCAGAGAGTTTGCCCTGAGTGGTAGAAGAGCCCTCAGCAGCCAACTCTCCTGAGTTGATCTCTAGGGAGTTTGTTCTGGGCCCACCCCTAGAACTTCCAGTTTGGGGCTGCAGCTCCCTGGTGATTCTGATTCAAATGGTCCTTGAAAAATAAGAGTAAGACCGGGCACAGTGGTACATGCTTGTAATACTAGCACTTTGAGAGGCCAAGGTGAGAAGATCCCTTGAGGCCAGGAGTTTGAAACCAACTGAGGCAACATAGTGAAACCCCATCTTTATAAAAAACTTTTTAAAAAATTAGTCAGGGTGTGGTGGCACAGACCTGTCGTCCCAGCTATTCAGGAGGCTGACGTAGGAGGATCACTTGAACCCAGGAGGTGGAGGCTACAGTAAGCTGTGATCACACAACTGCACTCCAGCCGGGGCAAAAGAGCAACACCTTGTCTCAGAAGTAAGCAGAAAAAGAGAAAAGAAAAATAGAGTAGAAACTCTTTCTTCCAGCTCTGTTGGGACTAGTTGTCAACTGTCAATCGAAAAAGACACTTACAGTGAAAATTCATTTTTAAAAAGAAAAAAAAGATAAATATTTAAACTTAAACATTTCATTTTAATTTAAAACACATAAAAAAATTTTTTTTGATGTAAGTCCAAGGCCTTCATTTGGATTTGTGCATTGGATTTCTTCATTGTTTTTCCTGTATAAATCATGCCTGTATATTTCTAGTTATGATTTCTTTAAAATAGAACAAGAATTTAAAGTCACTTGTGAAGTATTCTGAGAATGGAATCCTTCCAGAGCCTTACAATATTTTTCTCAATCTTTACAGTTGTCTCAACCACACCAAATTAAGCAAAAATTTTAAGCAACTTACATTTGTTGGATCTTACCAAAGCATTCGACTGAATTCTTGGTGAAGTAGATGATGTCTTTTTGCATAGAATGTTAGTGACATGAAAAAGGGGATCTTTGTTTTCTTGTTTACTGGTTTATTCCATGCATGAAGAACATTGCCTTCCATATTATAGATGTTTCATTTGTTGAATAAAGTGGTTTACTTAATATTTAATTAAATTAATTAGTTACAACAATAAGTACAAATGCCAAAAAGAGGTTTGGGAGCTAATGCAACTGACTCTTGGTACACACAGCAGGTAAATCAGCAGGTGGGTGCACAGCTGCATGAGAGAGTCATTGACTAGGTATGAGCGTTCAGCTTGCTGTGAGCATTAGTTAGTGTGTGTTCTTGGGAGGGCACGCAGTGTTCATTCATCTGGGGAGTCAGTTAAATGGAGGTTATGAGATATTCCTCTCTCCTGATCAGATAAGAAGCCCAGGTCAAAGGAGAATTGAGGCAAGAGCCAGTGGAATGAGTCAGAGAGTAGTTCTCTTATTTCTAGTTCAGAAGGTGCCCTGTTTTGGATTCCAGAGCCAGAGAAGAAAGAACAGGGCAACCAGATTCTCTGTAAACCCCAAGTTACCAACCCAACTTCCTGAATTGCCAAGAAGCTCTTCTCCCAAAGAAATCATTAGAGATCTTTCAACCTGTTCTAAGCCAGAAGCTTCTGTGGTTCCCAACAGGAGTTATACATCCTGCCATCATTTTAAGAGAAAAAAACCCACCCATTTCTTGGTGTTATTTATTCATGTCCTTCTTTGCCAAGAATGCACTTGAATAAATTCATTTGAGACCACACCTGGAACGATGTCAGTGAGTCAGACCATCTCGCTGCAGACTCTGGCACTACACCAGCAATGTGAAACCTTCTGTAAACCTTGGGGGATAATACTTCACAGGGTTGTTGTGAAAACTCAGTGAGATAACACGTGTGAAGCACTGAGAACACTGTCTATCCATAAGTTGGTCAACACATCATCATTGTTGTATTTGCATCTGTGTCCTGCTGCGTCACCAGAACCTCATGAGTGTCACAAACAAGCCAACAACAACAAAAAATTTTGTTAATTGAATTTCTGCTTCTGCCACAAAAGACTTAAGTGTTCAGGGCCCTGAGCCATTGCAAATAATTAGCCTTTCCTTACTCGAACGAGTTTGGTTTAGGGGAGAATCAAGATTTATGATAGAGGTAAGTAGTGAATCCTGTCACTTTTCGGCAGGTTTGAAAAGCCTGAAGATGGCTGGGTGCAGTGGCTCGTGCCTGTAATCCCAGCACTTTGGGAGGCCAAGGCGGGCAGATCACTTGAGGACAGGAGTTCTAAACTAACCTGGCCAACATGGTGAAACCCCATCTCTACTAAAACACAAAAATTAGCCAGCCCATAGTGGCACATGCCTGTAATCCCAGCTACTCAGGAGGCTGAGGCATGAGAATCACTTGAACCAGGGAGGTAGAGGTTGTGGGTGAACCAAGATCACACCACTGCACTCCAGCCTGTATGACAGAATGAGATACTAACTCAAAAAAAAAAAAAAAAGGTAAAGAAAAGCCTGCAGAAGAGGCAAGGAATGGCAAGGGTCACTTCATTTTCCAACAGTGTCATTCTTAGATTTCACCTCACTACAAATGTATTACATTCACTGGATAAAACCTTACCTAGCCATTAAAACTGATTGCATGAAGACTGTTATTAATAATGAAAAATGATTGCAATATTAATTGAAGATTGTCAAAACAACCGTTCATTTAGGCATTCATTTAATATTAAGTCAGTAGCAAATAAAACAGATGACATCGCTGATCTCATGAAATATTTGTTCTTATAAAACAAATATTCATTAGAGGACATGTGGAAGAAATGCATCTAAATTTTAATAAATTTTTTATTTCTGAGTTATTGAATTATGTTTTATTTTAATGTTCTTTAAAATTTTTTGTATTTTTTTCAAAAAGGGCAGGAGGAGACATTTATTAGAGATATTTTAACTGCCCAGTGTCTGAATCCCCTTCTTATAATTGGAGAAAATCCCTTTTCCTTTTTTTTTTTTTTTTTTTTTTTTTTAGCTCAGGCTGGAGTGCAGTGGCATGATCTTGGCTCACTGCAACCTCCACCTTCCAGGATCAAGTGATTCTCCTGCCTCAGCCTCCCGAGTAGCTGGGACTATAGGTGTGCACCACCATGTCTAGCTAATTTTTTGTATTTTTAATAGAGACAGGGTTTCAGTGTTAGCCAGGATGGTCTCGATCTCCTGACCTTATGATCCATCCCCCTTGACCTCGAAAAGTGCTGGAATTACAGGCGTGAGCTACCGCGCCCAGCCCGGAGAAAATTCCTTTTTATAAAGCTTGTCTACCCATGCACTACAGAGGCTGAAAACACCAGATATTTTCTTTCCCAGCTACCCTCACAGTCAGGCGTAGGCATGCGATCCTAGGTTGCTTGGGCCTCGTGTAATCATAGGGCACTTTGCTTTAAGACCAAGTGATACAGGCAAGTGGGGATGATGGTGAATCTTTGCTGGTGGTGCAAACTGTTGCAGTGAGACTGGATCCTGGACCAGGCATGGTGGCTGACGCCTGTAATCCAAGCACTTTGGGAGGCCACCTGAGACAGGAGTTTGAGACCAGCCTGACCAATATGGTGAAATTCTGACTCTACTAAAAATATAAAAAAATTAGCTGGGCATGGTGGCGGGGACTGTAATTAATCACAGCTACTCAGGGGCTGAGGCAGGAGAATTGCTTAAACCCAGGAGGTGGAGGTTGTCTCTACTAAAAATACAAAAATTAGCTGGGTATAGTAGTCGTAGCTGCTTGGGAGGCTGAAACAGGAGAATTGCTTGAACCTGGGAGGCGGAGGTTGCAGTGAGCAGGGATCACACCACTGCACTCCAACCTGGGCAACAGAGAGAGACTCTGTGTCAAAAAAAAAAAAAAAAAAGACTGGCTCCCAGCCCAGCAGTTCAACAATGTTGGCAGCATTGCTGAAGGCCAAGCGGCCACACGATCTGGATTGCTCCTGTTGAAGTGGTCAGTTTTTCTGCCCTAACAAAAGTCTGGTGTGATCCACAGAGCTCCATCATCAGTGGCAGAGGGAT
This sequence comes from Plecturocebus donacophilus, assembly GCA_004027715.1. Taxonomy (NCBI): domain Eukaryota; kingdom Metazoa; phylum Chordata; class Mammalia; order Primates; family Pitheciidae; genus Plecturocebus; species Plecturocebus donacophilus. The sequence goes on from PVKP010030847.1 coordinate 4,288, forward strand.
AGCCAGGCGGGTGCTTGAGCAGGCTGTGATGACACAAGTTGCTCCAGGAGCAGCAGCCTCACCCCTGCCACTCTGCCATCCTTCTCTCCACTCCGCCATCCTTCTTCTCTCCACTCCGCCATCCTTCTCTTCACTCACACCTACAGCCTCATGGGGCGTTCCCTACGACAGCTCAAAGCCAAGCATGGCCTCAGATGGATCTGCTTCATCTGCTTGCTCCAACCAGAAGTAAACAACTGGCTCTATATCCTTACTCTCAAATGGCCCTAAAGGTAAAGGGAACTCCTCCCAGAGGATGGAAGCTGGAGTGGAACACTTTGTTGGCCACTCTTGCTGGACAGTGAGAGAACTTTAGATATAAATCATTATCAGATTCTTGGGCTGCAGGTTGTGACTGATGTTTGGATAGCTGGTCATGAACATGGAAGGAACAAGACTGGAGAATTAGCCACAGAGGGATTTGATGAGGTATGTGGATGGGCATCTAGAAAAGTTTCCCAAAAGTGTACTCTCTCCCGAAGACCCTTACTCCACAGTGGGAAAGGTAATGAATAAACCAGTGAACAAAATTATCAGCCCTATAGATATCAGTCAACCTCCTTCCCAGCCACCCCACTGATTGTTTGATATGCTCATATGCAAAGTGGCCATGGAGGTAGAAATGGAACCAACTGATGGACTCAGAGACACAGATTTCCCTTCACCATGACTAATTTGCCAACTTCCAGTGCTGAGGCCCAACTTACAAGCAGCACGAACCCTCCCTTCTCCTATAATATTGTGTCTTTCTTAGATGGATCATCCTAGCTGCCAGCCAAAGTGAAAAACAGAATGTCTCCAAGCTGAGGTCGACAGAGTTAAGGTAAAATGATTGGCTGCCCTCAGCATTGGCACAAAGTAGTTTTCTTTCTTTGTATCTACACTCAGCGTATTTTCTTAGACCCATCAGAATACGAAAGTAATTAAGTCCCCTCTTTGTCCCAGCTTGAAAATATTTGTGGAAGGCCTGCAGCCTGCTTTCTTCCAGCCAGCCAGCTGCCTAATGAAGCACTTCCTCCTTAGCTGCTTCAATCTTCCGTCATTTCACCATTTTAGCTGATCTCCTGTAAACCTTTTCCAAGTTATCTGCATCTTCTTGATACCACAGCACTCCAGATTGAATGCCAGGCACATTCATGTAGAGCCTCACCTCCTCAACCCCTTACGTGCCTCCGGCAGCAAAGGCAACTAAACCATGTAAGCATCTTATCTAATTACTGTAATTGCTTTTCAAACACATGCACACACGACAGATATACTTTGTTACCTGAGAGAATTAATACCTTCTAAAGGTCAAAAACCACATCTCTCTTGGTTAGAAAAGGCAGGGAAATAGTCTTGTGAGATTGACGAGTCTAACCATAGGAAGAGCAGTGGATGGAGTTTTGAGGGTGTTGGTAGGTGGTCTAGTTGTAACCCCGCAAGCTGGGAGAGTCATTTCACCAGCTAGGCTCTCCATTTCCTGGTGAATAAAAATGAATGGGTTAAGTCGCTGCAAAAGAGCTTCCTGTCATTCCTATTTGTGAAAAGATAAATGCTGTTTCAAGCTAACATTTAAACCAGTGGATCACAATGAGAGTGAGACTGAATCAGAATCGCCTGGGGTGCGTTTGCAGAATACACCGGCTTCTCCAGGCCTGGGCCTACCACCCCTCCAAGGCATTTCAACATTTGGAGAAAGGGGAAAGAGGCATTTCTGCTTTATGAAAGCAGATTATGGTGGTAACTGTGGTGGGCAGAACAATGTCACCCTCCTAATCACCAGAATCTGTGAATATGTTGGATTACGTGGAAATGAAGGCTGCAGATGGAATTAAGGTTGCTAATCAGTCGACCTTAAGAGAAAGAGATTCTACTGCATTATTCAGGCAGCCCCAGTGTAATCACAAGGCTCCTAAAAGCAGAAGAGAGAGGCAGAGGAGCAGGTTAGAGGACTTGAGATGAGAAAGGTTTCACTTACTATTGCTGGCTTTGGAGATGGAGAAGGTGCCACAAGGCAAGGCGCAGGTTCTCCTCTAGCACCTCCAGAAAGAACGCAGCCCTGCTCACACCTTGATTTTAGCCCAGCGAGGCTGATTTCAGCCTCTGACCTCCAGAACTCTTAAGATAATAAATGTGTGTTGGTTCAAGCCTCTAAATGTGTGGTAATTTTGTCACAGTGGGAAGAGGAAACAAAAATAGTGACCTCTAGGGGCAATGTACCTATACACTGACTTTCACTTACAACACACACAAACACACACACACGTGCATCTCACATACTATGCAGTCACACTCACATACATGCATATTCCCACCCACCCACATGCTCACACAGTCACTCACACACACTTACACACGTAGTCACACGCATGACAAAACAAATCCATTCCACTGCTCCGGATTTTATGGAATAATACCCATAGACTTTCCCCAAGAAAAGACTGAATTTCTACTAAGTGAACAAGAAATAAGTTGCAATGAAAGAAGCTATGGAATGTGGAGGGGTCTCTGACACCCCAGCTTCTGCCAGGCTCACCTCTGCCTCCCTGCACCAGCCTCAGTCCTGTGACGACTCTAGGCAGCCTCTTCCCTCAGCTCATACAGACCTGTCCTTTCCCACAGAAGAACCTCTCCTACCTCCCACAGCCCTTAACCCCCTCCCTCCATTGGTTTGAGAGGAACTGCTGGCTTTCTGTACCACTCTATGCAGCCAACTCTTAGACCAACTCCTAGCTCCCACTCCCTGATCTTTCCTTTTAATCCATGTTTCTTCTGTTCTCCAAAATGTATTTGATATGCTTTTCATGATACCAAGATCTGATTTTGCAGGGCATGGTGGATCACGCCTGCAATCCCAGCACTTTTGGAGGTCAAGGTTGAGGTCAGGCATTTGAGACCAGCCTGACCAACACAGTGAAACCCCGTCTCTACAAAAAATTTAAAAATTAGCTAGGTATAGTGATGCATGCCTGTAATCCCAGCTACTCAAGAGGCTGGGGCAGGAGAAACACTTGAACCTGAGATATGGAGGTTGCAATGAGCCAAGATCATGCCATTGCACATCAGCCAGGGCAAAATAGCAAGACTTCTTCTCAACTTCAACTCCCTCTCAATATTTAGGGCACACATTTGTACTGCAGTTGATGGGGCTGGTTAGGATTGGTGGCAGGGTGCCCTGATAGGAAAAGTTCCACAGGGAGTCAAGAGGCCTGAAGGCCCATCCTGGCCATCCCATTACTCCATGGTCACTTAATTACAAAATGTATCACCCTTCACAAAATAAGTTAGACTGCTTATCTCTAAATCCCACATGAAATGTTTCCTTATTATTAGTGTATTTGTGTTCAGCAGGAGTGTTCTGTGTTTCTAGGAAATTAAAATCTCCTTTAGGACATAAGTTAAGCTTCTATTTATTTTTAGTTCGCCCCCACACCTAGTGTGCCATACCCTGTGGGTGTCCAGTAAATGTGGATTGACTGACTGCTGACCTCAAATTAAGAAGGCGTGACTCTTCCTTCTGCTGCTGAGAATGTGCATACAAAAAAGAAAAATAATACTCATAGTTTTTTAAAAAGAAGCATGACTTGGTTCAAATACTGTAAGCCATGAATCTGCTAGGGAAGGAAGACCACTTTGTAGGTATGCATTTGAGTCTTCTTCATATCAACAGAGACATTTTGAGAATCTATGTCCAAATGTATAAAATAGCTCTTATTAAGCTATAAAACAGGGGTCCTCAACCATGGGGTGACAGATCAGTATCAGTCTGAGGCTTGCTAGGAACTGGGCTGCACAGTAGGAGAGCAGAGGGAGAGTTAGAGAAGCTTTATCTATATTTACAGCTGCTCCCCATTATTACCCAAGCTCCACCTCCCGTCAGATCAGCTGTGGCATTAGATTCTCACAGGAGCACAAACCCTATTGTGAACTCCACATGCGAGGGATCTAGATTGCCACTCCTTATGAAAATCTAATGCCTGATGATCTGTCTCCCATCGCCCCCAGATGGGACCATCTAGTTGCAGAAAGACAAGCTCAGGGTTCCCACTGATTCTACATTATGGTGAGTTATACAATTATTTCATTACATGGAGAAATAAAGTGCATAATAAATGGAATGTGCTGGAATCATCCTGGAACCACTCCCCACCCCCAGTCTGAGGAAAACCTATCTTCCATGAAATCAGTCCCTGGTGCCAAAAAGGTTTGGAACCGCTGCTATAAAATAATTATTAGCATGACCATGTCATGATAATATTTATTAACAGAGGTGTTTCCTGTGAAAACTACAAGACTTCCTCATTTTTTTTTTGTCTTTTGAGATGAAGTCTAGCTCTGTTGCCAGGCTGGAGTGCAGTGGTGTGATCTTGGCTCACTGCACCTCCACCTCCCAGGTTCAAGTGATTCTCCTGCCTCAGCCTCCCAAGTAGCTGGGACTACAGGCACATGCCACCACGTCCAAGTAATTTTTTGTATTTTTAGTAGAGACAGAGTTTCACCATGTTGGCCAGGATGGTCTTGATCTCTTGACCTTGTGATCTGCTTACCTCGGCCTCAGAAAGTGCTGGAATTACAGGTGTGAACCACACCCGGCCAAGGCTTCCTTATTTTATTTAGAAGGCAAAAGTAGGGGCAGAATTGAATCCTCCCTAAAGTTCATATGTGTAGGTCCCAATCCCCCGAACCTCAGAAGGTAACTGGACTTGGAGATGGGTTCTTAAACAGGTCATTAAGTTAAATCATCAGGTCGTCAGGGTGGGCCCTAATCCAGTGTTACAGTTGTCATTTTAGGAACAGATCAGAACACACACGAGGAAGGTGGTGTTAAGACACATGAGGAAGGCGGCTATCTACAAGCCAAACAGAGAAGCCTCAGAAGAAACCCACTATGCTGACCCCTGGAGCTCCAACTTTCAGCCTGCAGAATCATGAGAAAATGATCTTCTGTTGGTTGAGCTGACCAGTCTCTGGTACTTTGTGGCAGACATCCTAGCAAATGAATACAGCAAGCACATAGACTAAGTTTGTTTATTTGAAATGTTTGGGGAAAGCCTATTAATTTTGAAATTATATACTTAGTACATAATTATTATAAAAATTTTTTGGCAATAAAAAAGAAATTTAATGGCATTTAATTTCTCCCCTTGCCATTGGTTGATGTCTTTCCAGAACGTTTTATATGTATATATATAAATTTTGAACTGAGTAATGATATACATATAATCTGTCATCACTAAATATGTTAATTTTGCCCTTCCATTTTAGTAAATATAAATTTAATTTTAATGGTGGGTAGTTCTCCGGTATACAAATGTAACTGCCCGGTGCAGTGGCTCGCACCTGTATTCCCAGCACTCTGGGAGGCTGAGGCAGGCAGATTATCTGAGGTCAGGAGTTCAAGACCAGCCTGACCAACATGGTGAAACTCCATCTCTACTAAAAAAATATAAAAATGATCCAGGCATGGTGGCAGGCACCTGTAATCCCAGCTCCTCAGGAAGCTGAGGCAGGAGAATGGCTTGAACCCAGGAGGCAGAGGTTGCAGTGAGCTGAGATCGCACCATTGCACTCCAGCCTGGGCGAAAGAGCGAGACTGCATCTCAAAAATAAATAAATAAATTTAACTAATTCACTTAATCAGTGCTCTATTGCTCAACAGCTAAATTTTTCTTCCTGTTTCTTCACTGGCGATGCAAACTATTTATTCATCTTTGCACATTTTCCCAATATTTTTTCAGAATAAATACCTAGGAGGTTGCTGTGTCAAAACAGAATGCTGTTTCCAGATCTTTTATACCTTAAAGGGATGACTTGTTTTTGGATACCCTTAAGGGTGCAGTGGTGCAATCATAGTTCACTGTAGCCTTGAACTCCTGGACTCAAGCAGTCCCCTGCCTTGGTCTCCCTCCTGCCTCAGCCTCCAAAGTAGCTGGGACTATAGGCATGTGGCACCATCTTCAGCAAATTGGTGTTTTTTTTTTTAATTTTAGAGATGGAGGGCTGGTTGCGGTGGCTGAGGCAGGCAAATCACAAGGTCAGGAGTTTGAGACCAGCCTAACCAACATGATGAAACCCCATCTCTACTAAAAATACAAAAATTACTCAGGCATGGTGGCACATGCCTATAATCCCAGCTACTTGGGAAGCTGAGGCAGGAGAATCACTTGGACCTGGGAGGCGGAGGTTGCAGTGAGCCAAGATCACGTCACTGCACTCCAGCCTGGGTGACAGAGCAATACCCTGTCTCAAAATAAATTTTTAGAGATGGGAGTCTTGATGTTTTCCAGGCTAGTCTTGAACTCCTGGCTTCCAGAGGTTTCCCTACCTCAGCCTTCCACAGTGCTGGGATTACAAGCATGAACTACCACACTTGGCCGTAAGATGTCATTTCTAAATCTATTCTTACAGGTCATAACTTAAAAGTGATTTGAAGACCTAAAATTCTTACAACATGATAGAAATGAAGGGCCATTGGTTCCTTGGATCCGACATATATCAGTGAATCTTACGTGGCACATGAACCAGAGCAATGCCTCTTCCAAATGATGTGTCTCCCCAAAATCTGTGCTTTTGGCATTTTTTGGATCTGGAAAGAGTGGAAGTGGGTCAGCCTAAGTCAGTTTCCACTATTAAAAAAAAAAAAATTAGGGCCGAGCACAGTAATCCCAGCACTTTGAGAGGCCGAGGCCAGCAGATCACTTGAGGTCAGGAATTCAAGACCAGCCTGGCCAACGTGGTGAAACCCCCATCTCTACTAAACATACAAAAAAAATTAGCCGGGCATGGTGGCGCATGCCTGTAATTCCAGCTACTCAGGAGACTGAGGCATAGAATTAATGGAACCTGGGAAGTGGAGGTTGCAGTGAGCTGGGATTGCACCACTGCGCTCCAGCCTGGGTGACAGAGCAAGACTGTCTCAAAAAAAAAAAAAAAAAAAAAAAAACTAAAACACTAAACACACACACTCACTCATGCACATCCACCCAGCTTAGCATTTTACACGAGGCCAGCATAGAATGTCTGCACCCCCTTCTTCAACAGAGATAAGAAAAGCAACCGTTTGTCTCTATCTAGTGGACTCTCTTCCTTTTTTTTCCCTTGAGACAACGTTTCCCTCTTGTCACCCAGGCTGGAGTGCAGTAGCGTGATCTCGAGTCACCACAACCTCTGCCCCCCAGGTTCAAGCGATTCTCCTACCTCAGCCTCCTGAGTAGCTGGGGTTACAGGCACCTGTCACCACACCTGGCTAATTTTTTGTATTTTTAGTAGAGACAGGGTTTCACCATGTGGCCAGGCTGATCTCAAACTCCTGACCTCAGGTGATCCACCCGCATTGGCCTCCCAAAGTGCTGAGATTACAGGCGGGAGCCACCACACCTGGCCTAGTGGACTCTCTAGACCAAATATTGGAACCATCTTTTTATCGTACTGAAATAGAATCCATAAGTAGCATGACCACCACACATCCCTGTAAATCCCCAAGCCTGACCAAAATAGAAGACGTCAGTAAGAAGTTAGATGTGTGGCTTCCATGTAAAATCCCTGTGAACAGGACTGCTACACGCACACGCTGAACCCCGTGTGCTGCTTCGGCAACTCAGATCCTATGGGCAGTGCTGTCATTGGTGAGGCAATTTTCAGAAATGGTAAGCAACTCAGCCGAGCGCAGTGGATCACACCTGTAATCCCAGCACTTTGGGAGGCTGCAGCGGGTAGATCACCTGAGGTCAGGAGTTCGAGACCAGCCTGGCCAACATGGTGAAATCCCGTCTCTACTAAAAAAATACAAAAATTATCCGGGCGTGGTGGCAGGCACCTGTAATCCCAGCTCCTCAGGAGGCTGAGGCAGGAGAATGGCTTGAACCCAGGAGGCAGAGGTTGCAGTGAGCCAAGATCATGCCATTGCACTCCAGCCTGGGGAACAAGAGTAAGACTCCATCTCAAAAAAAAAAAAAAAAAAATGGTAAGCAACTCTTAGTCAAGTTTCTGCAAAACAGTACAAGATTTCAATTTATATGACAGTTACACAACACAACTGGGAAATTCTGCGCATATTAAAAGCATAGGAAAATGATTTGTATTATATACAAAATAGAGTTCAGGTCTAGCATTAGATTATTATCAACAGGTTTTTCACCTATATAAATCACCACCAAGACACTCAAAACCAGTGCAGGCTGGGAGAGAAGTTTTCATCATGAGGGAAAACCTCACACCTTGCAGGATGAATCAGAAATCCTGTCTCCCACCAACTATGTGCCAGGTGTGTCCCCATTGGCTGTGATTACTAATAAATGCCCACAGATTTGCAAAACACCCTGGGAGTAGAGGTGCCCTCACTAAGCATCACTGCACAAATATTCTTCTTAAAATAGAATGCCCTGACCCAAACACTATATTCCAATGGAGAGTGATAGAGGGAATTTGAGGTAGAACATCTCGGAAACGCCAAGTTGGTTTTATCTCAAGTGCCGTTGATCTCTAGAAGCTGACTGAAGTGGTGTGTTGAGAAGGTGTCTAGAACTGCCTTTGGAATTGCCACCATCTATCAACCATGCCATCGTGAGCACAGAGGAGGGAATGCGGCCTGCATGCCACTATGTTTGCCGGCCCAGAAATGTAAACTCTCTTACTCTAGACATCTTTTGCCTATGTCTGCAGCTGAAGATTGAGATCACTTTTTGGCAGGGAAAAAAAAAGCAATTGACTCACGTCAAGCTCCACTTTCCCACATTTGGCAAAACATTTCAGAAGTTAGAGCAAAGAGGAAAACATCGGGTTCAAATATTCAAAACTATACATATTTCATGGAACAAGAGGAACTCTCTGTGACAGAGAAATTAAAAAATAGAACTGCTGAGCAGATATATAAAGTATGGTTTCTGTCAGGGAGAATCTGGAAGAATTCACACAGTGGCAGCTCCAAAATTCAAGGATAGATTAAAATTCCTGCATCAAACTTTTTCTTCCACAGCCTGCCCCCTGGTGGAGATGTTAATAAGCAGGAGACGTCTAAGATTGAATTTACCAAAGGAAAGGGGAAAATAAAGCCGCTGCCCCAAGACCTTCTGAAGTAATGGAGAAAAGAAGCTTTGGCTGCTGCTCTGGTGATGATGATGGTGGTAGTGGGAGTGGTGGGGGTAATGACGATGATGATGGTGGTGGTGGTGGTGGAGGTAGTGGCAGGTGATAATAGTGGTTGGTATGATTTGGCTTTGTGTCCCAACCCAAATCTCTTCTTGAATTATAGTTCCCATAATCCCCACATGTCATGGGAGGGACCTGGTGGGAGGTAATTGAATCATAAAGGCAGTTGCTCCCATGCTGCTGTTCTCATGATAATGAATGAGTTCTCATGAGATCTGATGGTTTTATAAGGGGCTTCTCCAAACCCTTTGCTCGGCACTTCTCCTTCCTGCCACTATGTGTTTGCTTCCCCTTCTGCCATGATTGTAAGTTTCCTGAAGCCTCCCAAGCCATGCTGAACTATGAGTCAATTAAACCTCTTTCCTTTATAAATTGCCCAGTCTCAGTTGTGTCTTAATTAGCACCAAGAGAACAGACTTATCCGGTGGTGGTGGTGGTGGTGTAGTCATATTTTGCATGGATTCTTTTCCCCAATATTCTTTTTTTTTTCAGACAGAGTTTCACTCTTGTTGCCCAGGCTGGAATGGAATGGTGCAATCTCTGCTCACTGAAACCTCCTTCTCCTGGGTTCAAGCAATTCTCCTGCCTCAGTCTCCCAAGTAGCTGAGATTACAAGTGCCTGCCAGCATACCTGGCTAATTTTTTGGATTTTTGGTAGAGACAAGATTTCACCATGTTGGCCAGGCTGGTCTTGAACTCCTGACTTTTGGTGATCTGCCCGCCTTAGCCTCCCAAAGTGCTGGTATTACAGACATGAGCCACCGCACCCAGCATTTTTCCCCAACATCCTAAAGTCACTGATTCTCTGAGTGGAGAAGGAACACTAACAGGTTGTGGCTATCTCCATTATAACACATTATTGCTTATTTTTTCAAAGCATTTTCTGTATTCTTTTCTTGTATTCATAATCCCAAGGAGGTATGGTATACCACCTCAATTATCTCATTGATGAAATTATGTCACTAGCTGGAATATGAATGTAAATGGTTTATTAAGGACATGATGTGGTTGGTGTGTGATACCAACTACTGGGAAATGAGTAGAGAGTTCAGGTAGGGTGAAAGAAGAAAGAGAGACTGGGTCACTCCTGTAGATTGGGGAGCAAGGGAGAAGCTATCTGAGGGGGTGACATTTAATCTAAGAATGGGATGCATCAAATAAGTCAGCGATGAAAAGAGGAATCCACGCCTACTATGCCCACAACATGGACAGAGTGGTTGTAAGCCAAGGAAAGGATCTTGGTTTTTATTTTGAGTGCAATGGAGAAGACTTGGGAGGGTTTTAAGCAAGGGATGATGTGATTTGTTTTGAAAGGACACCCTGCTGTGTTTAAGGAAGGGATTGGAGGAGGAAGAGAACCATCAGGAGGTGTTGGCAGGGTTACAGATGAGCAACTGTGGAGCCTTGTGCTAGCTGGAAGCATAGAGGACGGAGAGAGAGGGCAGAGCTGAGATGTGCCTCAGAATGCAAGTGGGCAAGACCTACTCTGGATTTAGCAAAATGAGAAAAATGGCAGGATTAAAAATTTGATGTGTGTCCTGAGCAGTTGGGTGCCACTGACCGAGATGGGAAAGACTGAAGATGGAGTAACTGATTGTTTTTCTTTTGAGGTGGGGTAGGGAGTAGATCAAGAGTTCAGCTTCAGCTCTATTAATTTTGAGATGCCTGTTAGGCATTAGGAAGGGACTCCAAGCAGAACTTTATAGATGCAGCTCTGGAATTCCAGAGACAGCCCAGGCCTGGAAACCCAGAACTAAGAGGCCCTTGCAAGCAGGCAACAAACAACAAGCATTTGTACCAGGTGTGGTGGTGCATGCCTGTGGTCCCAGCTACCTGGGCGGCTGAAGTGGGAGGATCACTTGAGCCCAGGAGTTTGAAGCTGCAGTTAAAAAAAAGAGAAAAAGAAGCATTTGTGCAGCAGCTTATAGCTTACAGACACTTCTGTATGCCTTAGCTCATTCATCTTACAGCAGTCTTGTGAAGTTGTTATTACTTCTAACTTTTACTGATTAATAATAATATTTCTCATTTGCATCTTGGTTTAGAGTTGCTACAGTACTTTCCCACAGGCTGTTTGTCTCATTTCGCTCTTTCTAAAAACACTGAGGAATAGAAAGGTACGAGTGAGGGTGGCTGTGAGCTCAGTCATTACTCCTGACACTCATGCCTATAGAGGCACACAGGGGTGAACATATGATTTGCACACCTATGCTGATGCTCTTTAAAAAACGTCTGCTGATGTAGACTTTTTTTGCGTACATAAGAGCCCTCTGCTGTTCAGAATGGGTTTATCCATTACTCAGGTTTTCAGCTCAACATTATGAAAGTATTGAATCAGACTTTAACTTTTGTAAAATGCTCTTGAGGGAGATATCTTACATAACAAACAAAAATTTTTTAAAATACTTTAACTTGTTATAATTAACAATACCTCCAGCCTGGTGGTTCATGCCTATAATCCCAACACTTTGGGAGCCCAAAGCAGAAGGATTACTTGAGCCCAGGAGTTTGAGACCAGCCAAGGCAACGTACCAAGACTTCCATCTCTACCAAAAATAAAAAATTGGCCAGGTGTGGCGGCACATCCCTGTAGTCCCAGCTACTAGGGAGGCTGAGGTAGGAGGATCAATTCAGCCCAGGCAGTTGAGGCTGCAGTGAGCCATGATCAGAGCACTGCACTTCAGCCTGGGTAACAGAGCAAGTGAGACTCTGTCTCAAAAAAAAAACCAAAACAGAAGAAAACACCACCTTCATATTAGAAAACTCAATATTTTATTTTTGAAGAAAATGACACTGAGAGAAAGAAAGTGGTTTCATATTTGAGACTTAGTTTTTTCTACCACTAACTACCCAAATCTAGAAATGGTTCTTGCATCAATGTGGATGTCATTTCATGGCTAAAAGTAGATGAGAAGCATCTAAACCTTTATAATGTCTGTTCATAGGAACATCATGTAAAATCAGTAATTTAATACTTTTTTAAACATTTTTGAGAAACCTTATCATATCTATCAGTGTGCTTTACTGGTTCATGGATAGTGTGGCATTTGAATCAGTCATTACAGGATGGAGGTGCATAAAGGGAAAGATAGGGGTAGGTCAATGATGATCTAGAGATTGTGGAAGCAAATGGCCAAGGGTGTGCCAGGGGAAGGTGCCAAGACCAGCTTGGTCGTGGAGACCCCAACCCAGCGGTGCTGAAGGAATTAAGAAACAGACACGAAGATAGAACACCAAAGTGGTATCAGGGGGCTAATAGCCTTCTGAGCTGAGAGCCTCAAGCAGACTCTGACCCACGTTATTTATTATCTCTGAACAGGTAATTATTATTAACAAACAGGTGTTCTGTGTTTTCTCATAAAATAAAGATAAACTAGGCAGGCAGCTGGTGCCTGCTTACTACTGATCAAAAACAAACTAGAAAGCATTCTCCATGAGGGAGCAATGAGGGCAGGATCACAGATCCCGTGTTTAGTTTAACTGGTATATGATATACATATACAAAGAACACCCTGAGCAGTTTTCCGCTTGGGGAGCCGGCCTGGTTTTCCTTGCTGTCATTTTTGGCAAACAATATAATCCATCACACACATTAGGACTTGTCCCAGCAGGAAGGAACAACTCGAAACCAAGAGAATTGTAGATTCTAGAGCTGGGACATAAAGCTTGAAGACCACCCAGTAAGACTGGCTGAGGGTCTTCAGTACCAGCCAAGTTTGGCCTTCACTGGGCTGGCAGTGGGGACCCCAAAAGACTCATTAACTGGACGATGGCATACATGATGAGATCTAAGCTTGAAAAAATGTTCCAGAAGGCACGTGTAGAGCAGCTGATGGAGTGAAGGGGCAGGATAAAGAATAGTCATTTAGGGACCTCTTACAACCATCCATGGACACAACAAGGATCTCAGCTAGGGTAGTCACCATGAAAAAGAAAAAATAGGCCAGGTGTGGTGGCTCATGCCTGTAATACCAACACTTTGGGAGGACAAGGCAGGTGGATCACGAGGTCCAGAGTTCAAGACCATCCTGGCCAAGATGGCAAAACCCCATCTCTACTAAAAATACAAAAATTAGTTGGGTGTGGGGGCAGGCACCTGTAATCTCAGCTACTTGGGAGGCTAGGCAGGAGAATCGCTTGAACCCAGGAGGTGGAAGTTGCAGTGAGCCGAGATCATGCCACTGCACTCCAGCCTAGGCGACAGAGCAAGACTCCATCTCAAAAAAAAAAAGAAAAGAAAAAGAAAAAATTGTAATATTGTGAGTAGGAAAGGAAGAAAAGGAAGATGATTGAGAAAATGGAGGAACCAGCATAAACTACTACACAAAAGACTTGAAAAGTAAGTTCCATTGTATCAACAACAACAAAACAACAGTATCTCTTTTACTTATGAGGCCTCCCTCTATACACACATCTGCTCATTTCTAGGGTGGGTGGGCTTATTCCCCAGGCTCAGAGCTGCCCCTAGTCCCAGGATCCATTCCAACCTTAGGCTGGTCATAATTCAGTATCACCTAGGAGCATTACCACCCCCTAGGGAGACATTTGAAGATATCTTACAGTACTATCCCAAAATGATTGATAAAATGACTTAGGGTGGTTACCAGCATTTAGTGGGTGGGAACCATGGATACCAAATATCCTGCAATAGTCAGGAAATTGCCACACAATGCAGAGTTGAGCTATCTGTAACCCAGCAGATCTACCATTGAGGAACACTGCCACAATCCCCTCTGGATCCCAGTTAGATAAACAGGCTGCTGCTGTGTTCTCTGTGCCTGAGTTCATGTCCCAGCCAGGGGCCTTATATCAATGTCCCTGTAGGTCTCGGGTGCTGTCTTGGTTTACTCCCCTTTCTCCTAAGGACCAGAGTCCTTCTCCACAAGCTTCCCTGAGGTCTACTGGCTGACTGCCCACCTGCTGGACACTCAGTGCTCCCAGTGGCCATCCTCTTCATGCTCATCAGATACTCAATCCCCATACTCCAAGGCCCATCTACTGGCATTGACCACAGACTACTCTGCCCTACCCTTTGGCATTCTGGCCAGCCACAAATACAGATCCTTCCTTAGCCTCCACCAGAGAACATCTAATCACTGATGACCATTGTAATATTCTGAGAGTGAGTTTTACTTTTCAGTGTTTGCTCCATTTATCTAACTGTGGCACTTCCATTGCTTAAGCAGAGGATCTCAAGGTTGTGATATTTTGTGGCATATACTTGAGAAAGACCATTCTGATTAAAGAGAACCAGACACATGCAAGTATGAGCAGGAAAAGGTGGAAATGTGCATGAAATAATAAGAAGAAAGGCACAGCCAGAGAGAAGGGGAAAACTAGAGGGGAAAAAAGCAGCAGTATTCCTACTCTTACATCAGACCATATAGGTTGCTATAGTCTCTCTGTCATGAACTAGCCATGTGAACTTGGACTGGTTACTTCACTTCTCTGCACCTCAGCTTCCTCATGTATAAAACACGGATAATAATGGCGCCTGTCTTATAGAGTTGTTAGGATTGAATATGGCAATTTGATATAAAGCATGTAGCACAGTTCCTGGCACAATGTAATACTAGTGTTGGCTGATGTTAGAAGGCCAGAGCTGCCAGACTGGGAGGGGCTTCCAGTTAGACAGAGAAGCATAGGTGCTGTGGGAAAAGGTAAGGTTTCCCAGAGGTGGTTTACTTGTGAATTTTTTTCCTTACTAAATATGTCATGCAAAGTAAATTACTTTTGTGGGCCAGGCACGGTGGCTCATGCCTATAATCCCAGCACTTTGGGAGGCCGAGGCAGGCAGATCATGAGGTCAGGAGTTCGAAACCAGCCTGGCCAATATGGTGAAACCCCGTCTCTACTAAAAATAAAAAAATTAGCTGGGCATGGTGGCACATGCCCATAGCTGCAGCTGAGGCTGAGGCAGGAGAATCACTTGAACCTGGGAAGTGGAGGTTGCAGTGAGCCAAGATTGAGCCACTGTGTTTGTGTAGTCAGATGCAAGGTTTGCAGGGTAATAATAAAATGAATCCTTAGGGACCCATTACCTAGCTTAGGAACCTGAATATCACCAAAGCAGTAGAAGCTCTTGCAGGCCCCTGCCTGGTCTCTCTCCCTCCCATACCCTCAAAGGAAACCACCCAGTCTGATTTAGACACTCATTCTCTTGTTTATTTTGATAGTTTAACTGCATTTGTATGTTCCCCATAGATACTGTTTAGTTCGCCTCTTTCTGAACACTGTATAAATAGGATCATACTGTGCATATTTTTCCATGACTTTCTTTCTTCATTCAACTTGGTGTTCTAGAGATTCACCCATGGTGAGGTGTTGGCTCTGGTTTATTAATCTCCATTGTTCTCTAGCACCACACTCCATTGTGTGAACATATCTCATACTTTTACATCTGATCAACGAAACTTTGAATTGATTTCCATATTTCTTCTCTAATAAAAATGCTGCCAGGGGCTGGGCACAGTGGCTCACGCCTGTAATCCTAACACTTTGGGAGGCCGAGGTGAGTGGATCACAAGGTCAGGAGTTCAAGACCAGCCTGGCCAAGATGGTGAAACCCCATTTCTACTAAAAATACAAAAAAAAAAAAATTGGCCAGTCATGGTGGTGGGCTCCTGTAACTCCAGCTACTTGGGAGGTTGAGGCAGAGAATTGCTTGAACCCAGGAGGCGGAGGATGCAGTAAGCCAAGATCATGCAGTAATCATGGCAAGTTTCTTGAGAGGCCACATCTGCCTGTGCAGGCCTTGCCGACCCCCTGCATGGAGGAACATGGCCTCCTGTGTATCAGCTGTCATATCTTGGGTTTCCCAGTATTCAAGAAATGCTTTCTTTTATTTCTTTTCTTTTCCTTTTTATACAGGGTCTCTCTCTGTCACCCAGGCTGGAGTACAGTGGCCCAATCTCGGCTCACTGTAGCCTCTGCCTTCCAGGATCAAGTCTCCGAAGTAACTGGGACTACAGACCCATGACATTATGACTAGCTAATTTGTAGAGATGGGGTGTCCCTATATTGCCCAAGCTGGTCTTGAACTCCTGGGCTCAAGCAGTCTGCCCACTTTAGCCTCCCAAAATGCTGGGATTAAAGGTGTGAGCCACCGTGCCTGGCATAAGAAATGGGTCCACCAAATCCAGATTATTTTGTAATAATTTTTAGGGGTATGTGTGTGTGTATGTGTGTTTTGTTGTTGTTGTTGCTGTTGTTTTGAGTCAGAGTTGTGCTCTGTTGCCTGTCCAGGCTGGAGTCCAGTGACACAATCATAGCTCACTGCAACCTCAAACTCCTGGGCTCAAGCAGTTCTCCCACCTGAGCCTCCCAAGTATCTGGGACTACAAGTGTGCACCACCATGCCCAGCTAATTTTTAAATTTTTTTCTAGAGAGGGTGGGGGGTCTCACTGTGTTGCCCAGGCTGGTCTTGAACTTCTGGCCTCAAACAATCCTCCTGCCTCAGCCTCCCAAAGCCCTGAGACAACAGGCATGAGCCACCACGCTTGGCTAATTTTCAGTTGTTAAGACTGTCTTGTCCTGTCCTGAAGGCAACAATCTATTGCAGCTGATTCACAAGGCTCACACTTTTTTTTTTTTGAGACAGAGTTTTGCTCTTGTTGCCCAAGCTGAAGTGCAGTGGCACGATCTCGGTTCACTGAAACCTCCCCTTCTCAGATTCAAGCAATTCTCCTACCTCAGCCTCCCACGTGGCTGGGATTATAGGCATGCACCACCACACTCGACTAATTTTTGTATTTTTAATAGAGACAGGGTTTCCCCATGTTGGTCAGGCTGGTCTCGAACTCCCAACCTCAAGGGATCTGCCTGCCTCAGCCTCCCAAAGTGCTGGGATCACAGGCGTGAGCCACCGCACCTGGCTCAGGCTCACACCTGTATTAAGTCTTGTGGTAATAAGTGAGGGCCAGGTTGCAGCCTGAGGTTTCTCGGGTCTGGCCTCATGTCCTTTCCACAGGTCCTAGGTGCCTCTTCCACCATGCACAGGACCCTGATCCAGTCCTGGGGCAGTTGGCTCAAGAGCCTGTCAGTTAATGCTCAGCCTTTTCTAACTGTTTACCCCATTTTTCTCATGTGTTGACTAATACTTCCTGCCCCTAAAACCCATCAGCTCGAAGATGTACTCCACAATCATTCTGTCTCCCATCTGTCAATCTGGGGCCTGGGAGACACAGGCCAGGAGTCTCAAAAGGTCCATTTGCATCTCCCCCACATCAGTAGAGCAAAAAGGGGACATTGCTGTAATTAATAATTGAAGGAAGGAAGCTCTAAAGCAAAAGGTGGAGGGAAGGTTATACAAATGCAACTAAATATAGATTCCACCGTGGGTCATGTTGCTGAGGTACAGACATTTACAGCAGGTGGTCACTTTGGCTTAACACAAGACTCTTTGCAATCATTTTTAAGTGGTACAGCAGAAGGGCCCTTAGGGAAAGAGCTCTCCGGGTTCTCACTTAGCAGATGTGGGGGCCTGAGAAGCAGGGATGGAAGTAGTTCACCCACGGTCCCACAGCTGCTAAGTGCTAGGGCTAGAACTCCATCCCAGGCCTTGTGACAGCCAATCAGGGCCTTTCTTGACAAGCCTGTATTGTCTCTCAGCAAAGATCTATAAAAAGCTGGACAATAATAAGATAAGCTTATGCAACACTTTTACCTAATGCAAATTAAGAAATTGATTTCAGGAACAGAAACTTGGGTAGAGTTTGCCCACCTACAAGCAACACTAAAGAGAAAGTTGACTACTTAAAATAGAAGACATTGGTCTCTCGTGTGACTGAGAGCATTATTTCTATTCTGAGAAACTGAGAGGTTGCCTGTCATAAAGTTGTATCCTCAAATTCAGAAACTTTAAAGTTTAATGCGGCCCAGCGTGTTGGCTCACACCTGTAATCCCAACACTGGGAGTCCATGGTGGGAGCTTGAGCCCAGAAGTTTGAGACCAGCCTGGGCAACATGGCAAGACACCATCTCTACAAAAAATTTTTTTAATTAGCTGAGCATGGTGGCACATGCCTGTGGTCCAAGCTACTTGGGAGGCTAAAGGAAGAGGATCCCTTGATCCCAAAAAGTCAAGGTTGCAGTAAGCCGTGATCACACCATTGCATCCCAAAAAATAAAGTTTTTTTTAAAAAAATTTCCGGCCAGGAACAGTGGCTGACACCTGTAATCCTAGCACTTTGGAATGCCATGGTGGATGAATCACTTGAGGTTAGGAGTTCAAGACTAGCCTGAGTAAACTGGTGAGAACCCCACCTCTACAAAAAAAAAAAAATACAAGAAATATTAGCCAGGTGTGGTGGCACACACTTGTAGTCTCAGCTACTCCAGAGGCTGAGTTGGGAGAATCTGACCTCGAGCTCAGGAGATATAGGCTGCAGTGAGCCAAGATTGCACCACTGCAGTGGGTGAAAAAGTGAGATCCTGTCTCCAAAATACATACATAATAAACATATATAAATGCTTTAAAGTCTAATATAAGTGTCTCCAGTATACTGTAAGGTGACTCATGTTTGCAAAATTTAATCACTTGCAAAACACATAGTCATCCTCTCATTTGTCTTGACAATAATCCTGTGAGGAGCTGAGAATCAATCAGTGTCATTATTATCTCCATTCCACAAATAAGGAGATGTCGCCTCAGAGAAACTAAATGAATTCTCAATATCATGCTGCTGAACCTTGAACTGCAGCCTGCTGAACTCTTTTTATAAGGTATAATAGAAGGGAATTCAAGCTCGAAGTCAGGAAGATGGATTTGAGTTCTGACTTGGCCACTTATTTGGTCTGTCGCTGGACGACTTATTTACTGCACAGAACTTCAGTTGAGGCATCTGTAAAATAGGGAGAATAACATCGATGTGGTAGCTTTTATGAGCACTCAACAAAGCAATGTATGAAAAGCATCAAGATCAGTGGCACAAACCAGGTTCTCAAACCAGGTTCTCAGACAAGTGATCCTTGCCATTGCTGATATACACAGCTTCTCTCTATGATTCTATTTTGCAGCTTTTCCAGCTACTCATGGCACAATACACAACTTAAAGACACAAAAGGGAGACTTCCTCTCTCTGGTCTCACTCCCTGATTCATTGGCCTGGTTTCTTATAATGAAAGGTCTTGGCTGGGCATGGTGGCTCATGCCCATAATCCTACCACTTTGGGAGGCCAAGGAGAGCAGATTACCTGAGGTCAGGAGTTCAGGACCAGCCTGACCAACATGGTGAAACACCATCTCTACTAAAAATACAAAATTAGCCAGGCGTGGTGGCACATGCCTGTAATCCCTGCTACTGAGGAGGCTGAGGCTGGAGAATTGCTTGAACTTGGGAGGGAGAGGTTGCAGTGAGCCGAGATTGTGCCACTGCACTCCAGCCTGGGCCACAAGAGTGAAACTCCCTCTCAAAAAAAAAAAAGGAAAGAAAAGAAAGGTCTGGTCTGGTTTAAACAGAAATTCACTTACCAAAAGAATCGTTGATGAGGTCGCCAGAAAGTAAATGTAAAGCATTTCACTTATTCATACGATAAATGTTAATAAAGTGTCTACTACAAGACAAGCTTTAGGGAGACCATAGGTCACTTGGTAGGCAGAGTCCCAGGCCTCAGGGAGGTTAAGTGATGGAGAAGGCAAACATCAAGCAAGTCATTGGCACCACCAATATGATGCAGACACCTCCGATCACCTCCAATCACCTAGCATTTTAAGGGCTTAGAATCAGTAAACAAATAGAAACTCCTTATCTTCCCCTGCTTTCTCCACTTCTCTGCAGCTCATCACCAATTAAGTGAGCATTCAATCAAAGCAGAGAAAATAATTAAGTCCTTAGTGATTCCCATCACTGCTGCCCACCTTTCGTTGCTGAGAACTAATCACATGACCATAACTGGGCATGAGGAGGGTTACTTTCCATGCTAGGAAAAGGGGGATAGCCAAATGGCATGTTTTTCAATGTTTTTGATAGCCAAATGGCATATTCTTGGGAAAGATGATTCTGACCTTTCTGCCACAGCCAGAAAGAAGGCCAAATATATCAGCGATCCTAACACCTAATGAAAAGAGCACAGGAAAGATGGAAAAGACATTGAAAAAGGCATGGTAGGCCGGGCACGGTGGCCCACACCTGTAATCCCAGCACTTTGGGAGGCTGAGGCGGGTGGATCACCTGAGGTCAGAAGTTCAAGACCAGCCTGGCCAACATGATGAAACCCCATTTCTATTAAAAATACAAAAATTAGCGAGGCATGCTGGTACAGGCCTGTAATCTCAGCTACTCAGGAGGCTGTGTGAGGATCACTTGAGCCTGGGAGGCAGAGATTGCAGTGAAATGAGATTGTGTTGCTGTACTCTGGCCTGGATGACAGAGTGAGACCCTATCTCAAAAAAAGAGGCATACTAGGTGTATGTTAATATTAGTCATCTCACACAAAATAAAATTCAAAATGAAAATCATTAAAAGAATATATCATAATTATAACATTATGAGGCTGGGTGAGGTGGCTCATGCCTATAATCCCAGCACTTTGGGAGATGGAAGTGGATGGATCACTTAAGATCAGGAGTTCGAGATCAGCCTGACCAACATGGCGAAACCCCCATCTCTACTAAAAATACAAAATTAGCCAGGCATGGTGGCACATGCCCGTAATCCCAGCTACTCAGAATGCTGAGGCAGGAGAATTGCTTGAACCCAGGAGGCGGAGGTTGCAGTGAGCTGAGATCACACCATTGTAGTCCAGCCTGGGCAGCAAGAGCGAAATTCTGTCTCAAAAAAAAAAAAAAAAAAAAAGAATATATCGTAAGTATAACATTATAGCCCACAAAATATGTCACAAACCTTTGTATCTACAACCACAGCCTCAAAATCTGTAAGTAAGGCAAGCCCTGATAGAAATGCAAGGAGACACTGGTAAGTCCTCATCATAGGTGGCTTTAAACACATTTCTCAAAAACAGACTGATCAACTACTATCCAAATGAATATGGCTCCAGAAGTCCCGGCTGACAAAACTAATATTTATAACCTCATAGACATGTGGAGAGAAACAAGTTTTTATCCAACAGACATTACACACTTTTTTTCAAACTCTCGTGAGACATTCTCTGAATGTATTAAGCCACAAAGAAAATCACAACAAATCCCAAAAAGTAAAACTGTGACAGCACATATTTATGAACTATAATGGAATAAAATTAGAAAATAATAAAAGATGGATAACCAACAAAAATCTATCCTCTTGGATATTTTAAAACATTCCACTACACAAGTCTTGGGCTTGACAGGAAATAAACACAGAAATGACAAGCCATTTAGAACTGAATCACAGTGACAGCAGTCCATACATATCAAAGCCAATGGGACACACTTAAGGCAGCATTCACAGGAAAAGCACATAGCCTTACGTGCATATGGCAGAAAATAAGAAAGGTTGAAAATAAATGAATCAACCAAGTTTTAATTCAAGAAGCTTGGCAGCGGATGGAGAGAGACAAAATAAATCTGAAGAAAGTTGAAAGAATGAATTAAGAAAGATAAGAAGAGAAATTAATAAAACTAGGAAATAAAAATCACTCTATGACTGATTTTTCAGATGCTGGCAAGGTTGCAGAGAGAAGAAAACACTTGTACACTGTTTGTGGGAGTGAAAAATAGTGGAACCATTGTGAAAGAAAGTGTGGCGATTTCTCAAAGCCCTAAAAACAGAAATACCAATTGATCCAGCAATCCATTACTGGGTATCTACCCAAAAGAATATAAATTTTTCTATTATAAAGACCCATGCATGTGTATGTTCATGGCAGCACTATTCATAGTAGCAAAGACATGAAATCAACCTAAATGCCCATCAATGATAGACTGGAAAAAGAAAACATGGTACATATACACCATGGAATTCTATGTAGCCATAAAAAGAAGGAGATCATATCCTTTGCAGGAACATGGATGGAGCTAGAGACCAATATCCTTAGCAAACTAACACAGAAACAGAAAACCAAAACCACATGTTCTCATTTTTAAGTGGGAGCTAAACGATGAGAACACATGAACACATAGAGGGGAACAATACACACTGGGTCCTATCAGAGAGTGGAGGGTGAGGATCAGGAAAAATAACTAATAGGTACTAAGCTTAACACCTGGGTGATGAAATAATCTGTACAGCAAACCCCCATGACACAAGTTTACTCAATAACAAACCTGCACATGTATCCCTGAACTTAAAATAAAAGTTAAAAAATAAAAATAAACTTGTTTTTTGAGAGAAGTAATAGGCAAACCTTTGGCATACCTTTCAAGAAAAAAAATCACAAGTCAAAAACTAAGAATGTTTCTCTTCATGGCGAGCATTTTGAAAATTACTGGATGAAGAGATGAATTTCCTAGAAAACTATTAATTACAAAGATTCATTCAAGGAAAATTAGGAATGTTAAATAGAATCATAACCATCGAGAGAGATCCAAGATGGTCGATCACTAGCAGCTCAGGATTGCAGCTCCCAGTAAAAGCGCAGAGAGCCAGTGGACGCCACACTTACCGATAAATTTTTGCTGCCCACGGACCAGGACATTCCCAGTGGAGGAGCCCCACAGGTCGCCAGCGCGACCCTTTCAGCTGGCGCGGCTTTTTTGCCGGCGCCTCGGCTCGGCGGCTCTTGGTGCGGAGTAAACGGGACTGAGTCTCCTTTTGGAGGATGTTTGGCGCTCTGTGAAGTCAGAGCAGTCCGTCCAGCTGATTGAAAAAGGGACTGAGAAGCCAGACCGGAGACCCCCGGGCAGAAAAGCACCACGAATTTCAACGCTGCTGTCTTAGCTAGCGTTGCGAGTCGCACAGTGAAAATTACATAGATTCCGGAGCTGGGAATTAACAAGTTGGACGTCCACTCAGAGACCTAATTTGAAAGTGGGTAATTACAAAGACGACAGATGGATAAAACCATAAAGATGCCAAGAAGCCACCGTAAAAAAACTGAGAACATTCAAAATCAGAAAGTCTCTCCTTCTACAGAGGACGCTAGTTCCTCATCAGTAACGGAACAAGGCTTGATGGAAAACGAGTGTGAAGAATCATCAGAAT
>PVKP010030848.1:0-27539 GCA_004027715.1 Plecturocebus donacophilus
CTGGCCCCCTAACCCCAGCCTCCCTAAAATAGGACCCGGGAGGCCCAGGTGCGGTTCAAACAGCCAGGCCCAGGGGGTCCCCGCAGAGTCACTCCCCTCGGGAGCCCCTCCTTCTGCCTGGGCCAGGCCGCCCGGTGGCTTATCAGCCACAGGACTGCATGACACAATCCCACTGTGATCTCCTGCCCAGCCGAGCCTCTGCCCCCACCCCACCCCTGGCCCCTATTTCCATCTCCTCCCCTTCTGGGTGGGACCAGCGCCCGAGTCTGGTGTCACGGTGAGCTGTCGAGACAGCCAGTGTCTCCGTGAGCCTCTCTGCTGTTGCGGTGTCCCCTAAGTCCACCCTAGCCAGAGAGCTGGCAGCAGGGGATCCTTGCAGGAGGAGGATGGTGGCCTGTAGCTCCCCACCCTCAGAGGGCCCACCTGCTGGGTATGGGCAGGGGACTCAGGGCCCATCTTGGGCCCTGTTGGCCTCAGTGTCCCCACTAGGTAAAGGAAAAGCTCAGCGAAGAGATGAGACTGTGGCATGGAGAGGAGGAGGCTAGGTGGGCTCTAGAATCAGCCAGACCCCAGGCCCACCTCGGCCACTTACGAACTGTGGAACCTAGGGCAGGTGGCCTCATCTACAAAATTGGGGAATGGTGTTGTCAGCCTATGAGATCAGCAATGTCCTCTGTGTTATTGATATTACTGTTGTTTGAGACAGAGCCTCATTCTGTTGCCCAGGCTGGAGTGCAGTGGTGCCACCATAGCTCACTGCAGCCTCAATCACCCCTGCTCAAGCAATCCTCATGCCTCAGCCTCCCAAAATGCTGGGATTACAGGCATAAGCTGAAGTGCTGGGATTATAGGCATGAGCCACACACCTGGCTGTGTTATGGATATTATCTTAGCTGTGGGTCACAGAGAGGGGAAGTGGCTTTTCCAAGGCCACACGGCAAATTAGTGGCACATTCCCAATAGTATGTGGACTGGTGGTGGGCTGTCTTGGACTCCCAGACAGGGAGCTGGAAACCCTGGGTTTCAGTCCTGATCTGCTTGTGAGAATTCCAGAAGGAAGCTTCTCAGAGTCTCAGTTTCCCTTTCTAGATAAGTCCATGAGTCCCAAAGTGTCTAGAAAAGGTTCTTTGGGGCCGGGCACGGTGGCTTACGCCTGTAATCCCAGTGCTTTGGGAGGGCAAGGCCGGCAGATCACCTGAGGTCGGGAGTTCAAGACCAGCCTGACCAACATGAAGAAACCCTGTCTACTAAAAAAAAATACAAAATTAGCCAGGCATGGTGCCGCATGCCTGTAATCCCAGCTACTGAGGAGGTTGAGGCAGGAGAATTGCTTGAACTCAAGAGATGGAGGTTGTGGTGAGCTGAGATGGAGACATTGCAATCCAGCCTGGGCAACAAGAGTGAAACTCAGTCTCAAAAAAAAAAAAAAAGATTCTTTAAAGAGTGTTTTGTGGGGAACAGTGGTGGGGGATAGAGGGAGAGACCCAGGTCCCCAGAAAAGCTGGGCCCAGGGCTGGGGGAGGGTCCAGCTCCGGGGCTCCCAGCCCAGTGTTTGATGCCCAGCCACCTAGCCTGGCTCCAAAACACGGGCTGCAGCGCCCCCCACTGCCCAGCAGGCAGCAGGCCCTGAGGCCACAGGCACGCCAGCCCCAGGCCGGCCAGCAGCCAGGGCCTCCCCCAGGGCCAAGCAGGGTGGCATTTGGGGATTTGAGGAAGTGAGCGGGGATGCTTGAGGCTCAGAATGGAGGGTGGACAGATACAGGCCAAGGCAGGAGAAGGGGACACCGCTGAGGGTCCTAGAGGAGCCTCTGCCGTGTCCAGCATCTCCTGGGGAAGCCCTGAGGACTGGCCACAAGGGGGTGCCAGGACCACGTGCCTCTGCCTGGTGGAGGCTCTGGGAGGAGGAAGAGGAGGAAGAGGAGGGGGAGAAGAAGAAATTTCTCTCCTGGTCCTGCTGTCCCTTCCCACTCCCCTCAGACCCCAGGACGTCCCCTCTCCCCGGCTTCCCAGGGCCCCATTTACAGGTCCTCACAATTCTTCCAAATGGGAATTACAGTCGCCGTTTTACAGAGGAGACAATTAAGATCCACAGAGGTGAAATAAACCAGGGACTTGTGGGGCAGAGCCCAGGCCCCCACCCTGCCCCAGCTGCCAGGGGACCCCAGCCTCCAGACCCAGGACTGGCCCGCTCCGGAGACAGTTTCCTCACCCCCGAGAAGCCTCTCCCCAGTCCTCGGGAACTGCCGATGACAGGATTAGGGTGGAACCCCTTTCCCTCTCATGCCAGCCTCCATGCAAGGATTTTACCTATATTTTTCCTTTCTCACCACCATGATGCCATAATTAGATCCATTTTATACAGTGAGTGAGGCACAGAGCTGTCAAGTCCTGCACTGGCCCAAGGCCAAAGGCACAGGGGCCTTGAACTTGATGGACCACACACCTTGGGAGCCTCCAATAGAGAAACCAGCTCTCCATCAGAAGGAAACCCAGGGCTCTGTGGCCTCAGCCCCCTGCACTGATCTTGGGAAGAGGGAACTTGAGGATCTCTTGGGAATCCAGGACTCAAAATGCCCAGATGGCTGACCCCTCCAGGATCCCACACAGCTGGTACTCAAATCCAGGCCTCCTTTCAGCCACTGAGTCCAGAGCTCTCACCACTGCCCTTTAACCCTTCGATGCTCTTTAAACCTTCACATGTCCACATGACACTTTTGCATCCGTTCTCTCTTGACATCCTCAGAGACATGTTTGGGGCATATCTCACCGTGCCCATTGCATAGAAGGGGAAACTGAGGCCTGGAGCGTGTGCAGGCCACCAGATGCCCCTGCCCCACAAGGGAGTGAGGGATATTGGCTTTGGTGGAGGATCAATTTGGAGGCTGGCATCACCCCAGCCCTGCCCTGGGAGAAGCCTACCTGGTCTGTGCCTGCACACGCCACTCCAGATCTGGAAAGAGGTTTGCCAGGTCTTCAGTGGGACACCATCGTCTTCGGGGCCAGGGCCCCTCCGCTTCCCTCTCCTGCTGAATCTTCTCTGGAGCCGGCTCCTCACCCTGCCCCCAACTTGACTTCCCGTCCAGAGCCGGGTGGCCCTGACGCTCCCCCCACTTCCACCCCACCCCCCGCCCCCAGCTAAAGGGCTGGGGACAGCAGGTGCAGAGGGCCCTGGGTTCCCACCCCGTCTGTGCCAGACACAGGTCGGGGCAGGGTCTTTGGGGTGGCCAAGGGGAGAAGCGGGGCCAGGGCGTGGGGAGGGGGGGTCCTTGTGCCCGATGCCCCTGCCCAGTGCTGCGTGGCGAGGCCGCTGGGGCCTGAGTCACAGCTGACGGGGCCGCGCCCAGCCTGCCTGAGTGACCCAGGCCGGCATAAGGCGATGACTGGGCAGCCCTCCGCATGACCGCCGGGGTCGGCCTTAGGTGTTTTGACTCAGACCTGCCACAGGCCGTGTGCAGCACAGCCAGCCTCCCTTGTCCCTGTCCCCACAAGAGTCACAGGGCTGTAGCCCCTCAAGACATCAGGCCCCCTCCTAGGCCACCACTGCCTGCCTCAGCACCCACCTCCGAGCCCGGGGCACCGCCTGGCCCATCTGATCCACCCTCGACACAGGCTCCAGGGCCACGCCTGCCCAACCCCCTCCCTCAGAGACCTTCGCCCCTCCCTGAGCCCAGCCCTCCAACGTCCTGAGACACAGGGAGCCCAGCCAGCCTTGGGAGGGCCTCCCTGCTCCAAAGGAGCATGGACTGTGACCCTTCCTTGGCACTGAAAAAAGGGCTTTTGTGGGCACCCCACATCCCAGCCCCTGGGTGGAGGGTGGGAGGCAGGCAGGGCAGGTGACAGAACAGGGACAAAGAGAGAAGAAAGAAAACCACTAGGGAGGGAAAGGGGAAATAAGAGAGAGAGCCTCGGCCACGCCAGCTCAGGGGCGGCCCTGCCGGCAGCATCGTGCCCGTGTGTTTCTCAGGAAATCTTCGTCACAGCTGGGAGGTGGGCCAAGGTGGCCCCATTGTACAGAGGGGAAACTGAGGCTCAGCCCGGGCAGGGTACCCAGCTAGGGGGCTGAGGCCTGACTCCTTTTGCATAATTCTAAAGTATTTGAAACTCATCCCTGGGAAGAAAAAAATCACATGAAAACCTGCAGCAAAGAGTCTAAGGCCACAGAGGACAAAGGAGGCGGGTTGGCATCCTGGCTCTGCTGTTTCCACGCTGAGAGTTCGTTCCACAGATTAACAAAATGTGCCAGGACCCTCCCCGCCTTTTCCTATGGTTTTGCTGTCCCAGGGAACTTTTAACCCACGTGTGCGCCGTACAGCGTTGACTGAGACTCCTGGACCGCCGCCCTAAAAAACGTAAAAAAGAAAAGAGAACCCTGCTTCGAGTGGATTCGGCGGCTGGACTGCACCAGGATCTCCTTTTCTTCCTTAGCCCGGTGCCAGCGGACCGCTGCCCGTGACCACTTTGTCCTTTATATGAGTTGGTGCGGGGGGGCACACACTTGTTTGCAGGCTCTGAAGGCCTCGCCCCCCCGGGGGAAACGTGCCTAGCAGAGCCATGTCAGCTCACGCACGCGGTGGCAACAAAGCAGTTGCTCACAAGGCCCCAAGCTGCTGCCTCTCCCAGCGGATGAGGAGCACAGTGGATGAGTGTGAGGACTTGTCACGCCGAAGTCCATGCTGTGGGTGGCAGGGTGATTGGGTGAGGCCCAGTTCCGCCTGTGGCTGGTGGAAGCTCTGAGAGCCACCCACAGCACCAGGCAGCCCCACAGACCCCTCTGGGTTGAGGAATCACAGAGGTGGGGCATCTGTGCTTAGCCCCAAGGGCAGGGGGATGTAAGAAGTGGAGAGGGGGACCAGGCGCAGAGGCTGATGCCTGTAATCCCAGCACTTTGGGAGACCGATGTGGGAAGGTTGCTTGAGGCCAGGAGTTCGAGACCTGCCTGGGCAAAATAGCAAGACCCCGTCTCTACAAAAAAATTTAAAAGTTAGTCAGGATGGTGGTGCGTGCCTGTAGTCCCAGCTACCCAGGAGGCTTAGGTGGGAGGATCATTTGAGCCCAGGAGGTCAAGGCTGCAGTTAGCCACAATCACGCCATTGCCCTCCAGCCAGGGTGACAGAGCGAGACTGTTTCTCCAAAGGGTGGGGGGAGAAAGAGCGGAGGGGGAATAGGGAGCTCAGGTTGTGTGCGGGGGGTGGGAGCAGCTGAATGCGGGTCAAATGCAGAGACGACCTGGCAAAGTGGGCCGTGCCTGAGAGCTGGGGACCTCGGATGCTGCAGCCAGGGGTTTGGAACGGATGCTCTGCGCACTAGAACAGGAGGGAGTTTTGGAATGTTTGCCAGCAGGAGAACACAGGATGATAGTGATATTTTTACTGTGTCCAGGGAGCCAGACTCTGGCAGGCGATGGAGAGAGGAGTGCCTACAAGCGATAGATATGGGAGAAACCACAGGACCGAGTGATGGAGGGGAGAGGAAGGGCTGAGGGAGAGAAAGGCAATGGGCTGGGAATCTGGAACTTCAGTGGGGGCAAATGAGAAGCAGAAAGCAAGTGTCGGGTTTGGGGGCAGAGCGGTGAGTTTGGCTTCAAGGCACCCACTAAGCCAGGAGATGATTCTGGCAGCTGGGTCTGTAGGAACTGGGCTTGGGAGGGATCAGACTACAGGTGGTGGTTTGGGGTTACCTGCAAAGTGACTCCTCAGGCGATGTTATGAGGGTGACAAGTCCTCATAGACGGAGCACCTGAGACCCCCTCCCAAGAGTCAAACTCCCTCATCTGTTTCCTGTGGAGTGGGTGTGCTCTACTTCAGAGTCAGCCTCAGACACCCATCCTGGGGCGGGGGAGGTGGGGCTGGCCAGGGATCAGGAGCACCGTGCTGGGCTTCCCAGCCCTTCCTCTGCAAGCCAACCTCTGCCCTCCCGGAGGGCAACCCCAGCATCAGCCGCAGCACTGACTTCCCTTCTGCTCCAGGAACCAGAGTGTGCCTGGCTTTTGGTGTCTGCCAGCTCCCACCCACAGCTTCCCAGGAGCTGAAGTCGAGGCAACCCCCTTCCCCCAGCTGAGGCAGGGAGACACAAGTGAGGGCCGCCCCACTGCTGTTGGCGGGGCCTGGAGCAGGCCAGGCCTAGGGGTGGCACCTGTCTGGGATGGGCTCCCTGGTGCGCCCCTCGGTGCCTCCGCTTCTCCCAATGACACACTTGCCTCTGTCTTCTCCTTGGGGCTGGGAGGCAGCGCCCCACCTGTCCTGCTCCTCCTTGAGCACCTACTGTGGGCCAGGCACCTGTGGATGCAGGGACAGCATGGAGCAAAGCAGACTTGGTCTCCATCCGGGAATGTGAACATCACACAGAGTGAGTGCTGCCAGAAGGAACGGCGCAACCAAGCTCCTGGACCCAGACCCTGGGCAGGTGGGGAAGAGTTGCTGAGGATGCAGCTCAAGCTGAGATCTGACAAGGAAGGAGCTCACTTGACAAAAAGGATGGGAAACAGCATTCCAGGCAGAGGAAGCAGCGTAGGAAGAACCCTGTGTTAGGAAGGAGCCCCAGGCATCTGGGGAGTTAAAAGCTGGCCATGTGGTAGGAGCCCGGGGGGCAGCAGGGAGCCCAGTGGGCCCTTGCTAGGTACTTGCTAAATAGACTGGAATGTGTGGGGCAGCTACCCAGGAAGACTGCTGGTTGGGAGTTAGGGGCCTGGAGTTCTAGCCTCAGCCCTGCACTACTTTGCTCTGTGACCTTAAGCAAGATGCTTCCTCTCTCTGGGCATTTGGGTAACTCCTGATGCCCTCACTCATGACACTCTGCTCCCTGAATGCTCAGAGCCTTTGCCCTAGCTCTTCCCACCTCCCCATC
The DNA here is from genome assembly GCA_004027715.1 of Plecturocebus donacophilus. NCBI lineage: Eukaryota > Metazoa > Chordata > Mammalia > Primates > Pitheciidae > Plecturocebus > Plecturocebus donacophilus. The sequence continues at coordinate 6,844 of PVKP010030848.1, forward strand.
TGCACGTCACTCAGACCACAGTGTGGACGTCACCTCTCCAGATGCCACCCTGACCACTCGCAGTGCCTGGCTCTCCCACTGTCTGTTACATCACCCTGCTTATTTTTGCTGAGCTCATACTGCAATCTCAGATGCTCCTGTTTTTGTCCCTATGCCTGTCAATTGTCTGTCTGCCCCTTGCCCTTTGCCTTCAGGAACTCATGAAATTGTCAGCCAAGCTACAGAGGAAGAGGAATACCAGGAGGATGTTCATGCCCAGAAGTCCCACGACCCTGAATTCAAACTGTGCCCATCCCCGGTTAATTTGGTCTGAGGATATGGGCAGGTCACTCAGACTCTCTGAGCCCCAGTCTTCTCATCTGCAAAATGTATCATGTCTATTACAGGGAGCTCTGCACTGGCTCTCCTCCACCCTGCTGTCAAGTCCCCTGTTCCCACACCATCCCCAGCTCTATTTGCCATTTCAGGAAGTAGAGTTGGCCAGGGACCCATCCAAGTCAAACTCACCTGCTTCTGGGAGCCTTTGCCTCAGCACGTCTTTGGCCTATACATGCTCGCCTGGGAATTTGGGAGGAGCCAGTTTTGGGGGGCTCAGATAGAGACCCTAACCCTTTGGGCTCCTCAGGAAGCAGTTTTAAGCACAAACCAGGTCACTGGCCCTGTCTGAGGCAGGATCTGTTATTCTTTTGTTTATTCCACAGATGAGGAAACAAAGGCTCAGAGACATTAAAGAGTTTTCCCAAGGTCACCTCGGTAGACGGAACGGGGCTGAGGCAGGATTTTGAGCCCAGTCAGGTGTCCTCATTCCTATGCACACAGCCGTTCCTCATGTCTACGGCATGCTCACTACAGCTCAGGCAGGATGCTGGTGGCAGGGGTGTAGCTGTGAACTCAGTCTTTGATTCATTCCACAAATGCCTAGGGCACCTTCCATGTTCCAGGCACTGGATGTGCCCGTGTCCCCCCACCTGGGGTGATCCAGGAACATAGACACATGTAAGAGAACACACTGGCAGACACCTGAATTTACACATGCGCAGACACGTCTGCAGAGACGCACCCAGGTATCCATGCCCACACACACATATAAATACAGATACACACATAAGCCTCCATTAGGGCACTAACATCCAGGTTTCAAGATGAGGTGAGAGAAATATACATGCAACATACATTGGTATATAACACACATTAGCATGCAATGGACATCAGCACACAGACCTCAGCCACACAACCTCCAGGAGCTCAGAAGCAGCCCACACACTCAAGCCTTTCTTCCTCCCCTCTTACTAACACGTCTTGACACCCCTCATCCCCAATGTGTCAAGGGAGCCCCATTCCAGCCATAACCAATGCCTTGTCTGAGTTTGACACCCCACCCCACCACAGTCACAGCCCCCGGTGGCTGGGGCATGTGACTTCCCTTCCTGGGCAGAGCAAGGACCTTCAGCCCATCCCCAAAGAGTGGATGCTTTTGGCCTTGCCACCTAGGGGCCCTCCCCTCTCTAAGAGGCTGCCCTTCCCCCACCCCAAATCCTCTCCCCCAAGACAATCGAGAGACACAGAGACTTTAGAAACCAGGCAAGTTTTAAATATATGTTTGCACAATATTAACATTAAATATACATTATAAATAAGCCTTATAAATATAAAACTGATAAAAATTGATAGAAATCGATAAATTAGACATGTCCCTTCAAGGAATTGACCTCGCAGCTTCTGAGACCCCTCTCTAGGAGGGCAAGGGCTCCTGCGTAAGAAAATTCCAGGATCCACCACCAGGGGGAGCAGCCAGCAGCGAGGACTGAAGACTGGGGCTTCCTGGCGCTGGGAAGTGGGGTCTCCTTCTACAGAGAGCTCCGTGTACACCTCCCAGGGCCATTTGCACCACGTGTCCCGATTTACAGGGATTTTGATATCCACCCTACGTCAGGGAATCCCAGCAACCGACAGGCAGTGGGGGTCTTGTACAGCCTCTAACTCCCTAGCTTCACAAACAGAAAACAGGTCCAGAGAGGTAAAGTGACCTGCCCCAGGTCACACGGCCACTTCAGGACTGGGCTGGGACCTGAGCTCCATTCCCTGGACCCACGGATCAGGACTCCCAGGACACCCTGCTGCTGTTACAGCGGCCTAAAGTGAGGTCACCCAGACATCCAGGTGTCTGGCTTGCGACGTGATGAGGCATAGGAGGCCAGCTCAGGCTGTGATCTCCTCTTCAGAACCACGGAAAGGAGGAAGTCTGGGGGCAACATCCCTGCAAGTCATGAGAGGGAAGGACCAGCCGGCCTCAGGCAGCAAGGCAGGGGGGCAGTCAGCCCAGCCATGAGTCAGCCTGTGTCATCAGACCCCTGAATCAATGGAAAGTTGGCCCCACGTGGCCCGCCTGGCCACCCCACTGGGTCTAGGGAACTTGGGACCAGGGGGCGCAACAGCCTGACTCTGTCCCCCAGCCTGGAGGAGGTAGAAGGGATCTGCCCAGCTCCTACCTCTTAAAGTGCACTTCCCAGTGGTGAGTAGTAGAGGGAAACAGGTTTGGGGAGCCCGGAGGCGTCATCCTGCAACGGTTCCTCATCTGCAGAGCACCTGCCTCATACTTCACTGGCAAGGGGTGCTCCCGAGGCTACCGGGGCAGCTGCCCCCTGGGCATGAGTCTCTTGCCTCTCCTGGAGGGTCTGGTCCTGCGCACCTCCTTCTGCAGGGCCCGCCGGGGGCTGTGTCTCCGGCTCCGGCTCGGACTCTCCCTCCACTTGCTGAAGACCCGCCCCACTGAGTGCATGAAGCGGTGGTAACCGTGCAGAAACCTGCAGCCCTCCAGCTTGCGCTGAAAAGAATCCGAGGCCGGGACAGGCAGCCGGGAGGTCCCCCGGCTGGCCGTGGTGGACTTAGCCGTGTCTGAGATATCCGGCAGCTGCGCCATGCAGTAGACATTGTTCCTGAGCCCAAGGACATTTGGCCTCGCCATCCGCAGCTTCTCCAAGTCCTCGGTGTTCAGCCTGGACCTCTTCAAGTCCTGGGCCTTGGGGAGTTGCTGCTCTAAGGCAGCCAGTCTGTGTATGACGTGGCCCAGTGTGGCATTGAGGGTCTGCAGGAAGTCCCGCTTGCCCAGGCCCTGCAGGTCCTCCTCGCTGGGGAAGGCCCCTGGGTGCTCCCTGCAGTGCTCTCTCAGTTTAGGAACATCCAGGCCTTGGACACGTATCTGGGGGGAACAGGAGGATCACAGGGTGAATGCTGAGGACCCGGACCACACTCATAGATGAGCCAGCCTTGAAATGCTCGACCTCATGCACCCTTATCCAATCTCCCCACTGGATGGATCCAGAAACTGAGGCCTGAGAGGGAAGAGGACCCCAAGATCACTGCAGGCAAGGTCAGAGGGATGTTGGGGGCTGGTGGGCTGCCTATGGGGAATAAGGAGCCTCAAAAGGGCTGGACTCTGTCTTCCTCACTGCTATGTCCCAGTGCCCAGACCAGAGCCTGCCAGGTGTGCAGGAAACACACGGAATAAGCAGATGAGCATGGCAATGGTGTCTGGAGTCCTGCCCCAGGACCACGGAGCTAGGGAATCTGGAGGGCCAGCCTTAGCTCCTCAGGGTTCAGGCTGGAATAATGCAGGGGCTCAGTTCCCCCACCTGCCCACACGGAGTGGGGCTGGGCCTGTCCTCCTTCCTCTCACTCCCTTCCTAACCCCACAGTTCTCTGACACTCAGACACCACGGGGGCCCAGGTGCTTACATAGGGGTCCAGGAGGCTGCTGGTGTCCTGCATGAGATCCGTCTGCTTCTGGAGCTGGTCGAGGAGCACATCATACTCTTTCAAGCAGCTGCCCATAGCCGCCATGCTTGGGAAAAGGAGTGTGAGGACCAGACCTAGGGAGAGAAGAGGGTGTCACCTGACTTGGCAAGGAAAGCCACAGATGGGAGCCTTGGGGAGGGGCTTCAAGAGGGCCTTGAAAGGTGCGTCTCTTCATCCTACACTTGTGTAGTTGAAGGTGGGGGCTGGACACTGTGTGGCGTGGTATGTGCACAGGCGTGTCCAGCATGGCCACCATCATCTCCCCAGTAAGTCACTGCCCACAGCCTGACACAGCAAGCCACTCCCTCCCTTGGAGGGACCAAGACAGTGGCTGCGATTTCCCAAGTAGGTCTTTGAGCAGAGGCTGCAGCGCCCAGCTGGAGCCCAAAACCTGCACAGTTCTAACCTCAGGAGCTGACTCTCTGCAAGGTAGGACTGGCTCCCTGCGAGACCTCTGGGCTGAGGACTGACCACTGCCCTGGGACCCTGCCTTGTCAGCGGCTCTGGCCATCCAGGTAGATGGGCCTGGGAGGGCTTCAGGGCAGGCGGGCCTGGGAGGGCTTCAGGCCAGGCAGCCCTGGAACAGCTGGTGCCCTCAGCTCTGTCTAGAACCAGGAGGGGCTGCCTTTTCCACCAGATGCGCAGCCTGGAACAGATGTGGAAGACCTTCCAGCCCATGACCCCATTTTCCTGACAGGCAAACCAAGTCACGGGAGAAGGGCCTGCCTAGGTCACACAAGGCCAGGGCTCTCCCCTGTCCAACCTCTCATGCCTCCCTCCTCTCTCCATAAGTGGCTCCTTCTGTCAGGCTCCCCAGGGATGCTGTGAGCCTGTCAGAGGTGTTGGGGGCGGGTGTAGTTACCGCTCACCACCACCCCCAGCGGAGAACCAGCAGCCACGTGGTCGGAAGGGGCCCTGTGGCGCAATCACCCGGAAGGCAGTGACACCATCGTTCCCCTCCTGAGAACCATCCGGTCCCTTGGGGAAGACAGGCTGCTGGGGAGGGCCAAGGGGCCGGGCACCCAGGCGTAGCGACCCCAGAGCACCCTAGCCGCCTCCCCAGGTATCTGCTGCTCCCCAGGTATCTGGGCTCCGGCGGGGGCCTGTGCGTGTGGCAGTGCATGTGGGACTGAGGTGTCTGCGTGGCTGTGCACCTGGCCTGTGTGTGGCATGAGGGAGACCAGCTTCGATCACCGTGGGGGCTCTGGTCTGCATGTGGGGGTTCCCAGGCTGGTGAGATCCAGGGCTGTGGATAACATCACGTGGCTGTGTGCGTGTGGCCATGTAGGTGTGGCTGTGTGTGCTGTGTGATTGTGTGGGTTCTGGGGGCTTCTCAGGCCCAGCTGACTTTCTATTCATCCGGGACTCTGTGACCAGGGCAAGCTGGAGGCCCCACAACCCCTCCACACCTTACACCACTCCCCTGCCCAGCTTCTGAGCCTCCCTGTCCTGCCCAGAACATCTCCCACCTCCCTCCTGCCTCCCCAGCCTCTTCGCCCATCCTCTTCTCTCGCTCCCTGGCTCCCAGAGTTGCTGCATCTTGACATCACCTCCCTCTGGAAGCCTCCCAGGGATGCCCCTTCTCTACCTGGCTGTCAGTGGACCCCTCTCTCTGCCTGACTTCCCTTCTCAGCATCCTTCTGCCTGGCACCCCGCCTCCCCCGGTCCCGCAGGGCAGAGGGTGTCCCTGCTCTCCACCAGTGCCCATGGAGAGACCCAGCAGGTGGGTCCTGGCGGGGAGGAAGGAAGTACTTACTGAGCAGCATCCTCCGAGTGAGCGGTGCCCCCATGCTGGGTGCCCGTGCTCCGGCCCTCGCCCGCTGGGGGTGACACCTCTTGGCTGGGAGCCCTGCAGGCTGGCAGCCACTTTATGCCCGCCGGGGCGATTGGCCAACACCTCATGAGGTGGGTGGGGATGGGGAGGGGGGAGGGCAGGCCTTCTGGGAACATGACCCCAAAAACCAAAATTGTCACGGGCGGCCAATGGGTGCTGGGCACGGCAGTGTGCCCGCTCCTCCTCCTGTTTTCTTCGAATTCGTTCTTCGAGGTCAACCCTACGCCCAAGGATGATGTAAACCGCAGCTCAGCCTTCCTGGGGTGAGCGGGGAGGAAGAGGGTCCATGCCTTCTTCGGGGAACTGGGCCTGGATGGGCAGGCAGGACTTCGAGCTGGGCCTCTGGAGGCCCCAGGCCAGTCTCGGCCCAAGAGCCGTTGGCCTTGCAGGACACGGTGGCTGGGGCCTGAGGGGAGTGAGACGTCTTCCTTCTTGAGTGCCCTTCCCACCCTCTTGCCGGGGCTGTTGGGACATCTGTGAGCGGAAACCACCGGGCTCTGGGCACAAAGCCAGACCCAGGCTGGCAGCCCCGAGATTGTGGTTCAGGCCCCAGACCAGCATCCCCCAGGCCGGCCCCCGAGCGTCTCTTTTCCCCCATCATATGCCCTCTGCCAGGCCCTGTCTCTGTAGACAGCCTCCACTGGGGAGAACTGGACACTTGGAGCAAGAGAAACAGGAGGCCAGGGTTCAAGTCTGCTGAGGTGCTTTGTGACCTGAGGCGAGTCACTTAACCTCTCTGGGCCTCAGAGACCCCCACTGTAAAATGAGAAGGAGAAAAGCCTTTCTCAGCCCACCTCGCAGGGTTGCTGCCATCATGGACATAAAAGGCAAAAGACCTTTGAAAGAAAAAGCAAAGATGAAGGTCCGATTCCAGGTATTAGTTGTAGAGGGGGCGGGATAGGGGAAGGAGGAGATGGGGAAGCTGTGAGCTCAGAGGGGAAACCGGGGAGGGGGAGTTACCGCCTCAACGGTTGGGGACCAGGTTTCACTTTCTCTGAAAGATAGCGATCTTAGGTTGGTCCTCTGCGAAAGGGCCCTGGGAACAGTGCCTCCCCAGTCAACCTGCTACTTTACCACGGGGTAAACTGAGGCCCGGGGGAAGGCAGACAAGAAGGCCGAGAGGCTGGCCCAGGCCTAGAGGCCCTGACTGGTGGCGTCAGCACATCGACCAGGCTCAGGAAAGGGTCCTTGGCCTGCACCCTTAGGAGCCCAGGTGGGAGGAGGCCCTCAGGAGTCTGGGGAGTCAGGGTGGGACCCCGGGGGGCTTCCAGGGAGCCCTCTGAACTGCTCCAGCTGGAGCGAGCATGAGATCTGGGGCACCTGAGCAGGGAGAGCCGGGGCAGCCCGGAAGGAGGAGGTCGGATGCACTCTGTCCGTGCCTGCTCCCGAGGCCCAGTGTGACCACCAAAGCTGTTCCCACCCATCCTCCCCATCACTCAAAACCTTCATTTGGCTCATGGTGCACCAGCCACTCCTAAGTCTGAGGATTTCATAATTGGCAAAAATAGGCAACCCTGTGCCCAGGAGGCTGCTCTTCAGCCCCCACCCACTCCCGGGCACCCAGGCTGGGACTCACCACACCAGGCCCCATACCTACTGGTCGCCACGCCCAGGGGCCAGTTCTGGATTCTCATCCTGAGAATGTTGCTTCCGCTAAAGTCGTCATCTCTGTACCCACTCCCACAATGCCATTTCCTGGAGCCATGCCAAGAGGGGATCCTTCTCCATTTCACATCCCTGATCTCATCTTTTTTTCTCCTTTTTAAAATGCAGGATCTTGCTCTGTCACCCAGGCTGGTGTGCAGTGGCACCTTCACAGCTTACTGTGGCCTCAACTCCTGAACTGAAGCAATGCTCCTGCCTCAGTCCCCTGAGTAGCTAAGACCACAGGCATGCGTCACCATGCCCAGCTATTTTTTTTTGTTTGTTTGTAGAGACAAGATCTCACTATGTTGCCCAGGCTGATCTCAAACTTCTGGATTCAAATGATCCTCCTGCCTTTGTCTCCCAAAGTGCTGGGATCACAAGTGTGAGCCACAGTGCCTGGCCACCTGATCTCATCTTGCAACAGCCAGGGTAGAGAGAGCGCTGGGCAGAGACACCTCAGCTCACTTCAGTGAGGAGCCCAAAGCTCTGAGAAGTTTAGGGGCTGGATCAAGAAAGGAGTGCCAGATCTGAGCAGAGGGCTCCAGGACCCTCTCAGCTATGGCTGAGCGACCACCACACCTGGGAAGAGACAGCCACATGCCTTAGCTTATTCCATCCACCCTGTGGTCCAGGGAGGCCGTGCTGTCTTCTCATAGCACAGGGAGAGGAGGCTGCTTTGCCTGAGGCCACCTACAAACAGTTAAGAGAAGAGAGGCATTGGGTCAGGCACGGTGGCTCACGCCTGTAATCCTAGCACTTTGGGAGGCTGAGGCGGGAAGATCATTTGAGCGCAGGACTTCGAGACTGTGTCTTTAAAGAAAATTTAAAAATAGATTATCCAGATGTCACGGTGCATACCTGAAGTCCCAGCTACTAGGGAGGTGGAGGCAGGAGGATCACTTGAGCCCTGAAGTTCGAGGCTTCAGTGAGCCATGATCGTGCCGCTGCACTCCAGCCTGGGTGACAGAGCAAGACATTGTCTCAAAAAAAAAAAAAACTCACCAAGGAAGAGCGCATTCAAATGAAGCCCAAAGACCACACTCTTAGCACATAGCTAATGAGGGTCCAGGCACAGGCCCTAGGGCCCAGGGTCACTGAAGGTAAGGAGAGCGCGCAGGTTACATTGCTAGGACTGCCATAACAAAGAAGCACAGACTGCTGCGTCAATAACAGAGACTGATGTTTTCACAGTTCTGGAGGCTGAGTCTGAGATCGAGGGTTGGTTCCTAAGGCCTCTCTCCTTGACTTGTAGATAACGTCTCTCCCTGTGTCTCCACATCATCTTCCTTCTGCTTGTCCATGGCCTAATCGCCTCTACCATTTTTTGATTTTTGTTTTTAAGATGGAGTCTAGCTCTGTCGCCCAGGCTGGAGTGCAGGGGCGCGATCTCGGCTCACTCAACCTCTACCTCAGGTGTTCAAGCAATTCTCCTGCCTCAGCCTCCTGAGTAGCTGGGATTACAGGTGTGCGTCACCACTCCTGGCTAATTTTTGTATTTTTAGTAGAGACAGGATTTCACCATGTTGTCCAGGCTGGTCTCGAACTCCTGACCTCAATCAAGTGATCCACCTGCCTCAGCCTCCCAAAGTGCTGGGATTACAGGCATGAGCCACCGTGCCCGGCCTTGCCTCTTCTCATAAGGACACCATTCAGACTGGATTAGGGCCCACTCAATGACTCCATTTTACCTTAATTATTCCTTTTTTTTTTTTCAAGACAAGGTCTTGCTCTGTTGCCTAGGCTTAAGTGTACAGTGGTATTTTCATAGCTCACTGCAGCATGGAACTCCTGGCCTTAAGCGATCCTTCTGCCTCAGCCTCCAGAGTAGCTGAGATTACAGGTATGTGCCACCATACCTGGCCAATTTTACCTTAATTACTTTTTTTTTTTTTTGAGATGGAGTCCTGCTCTGTCACCCAGGCTGGAGTACAGTGGCATGATCTCAGCTCACTGCAACCTCTGCCCGCCGGGTTCAAGTGATTCTCCCACCTCAGCCTCCTGAGTAGCTGGGACTATAGGTGCCCACCACCACACCCAGCTAATTTTTGTATATTTAGTAGAGACGGGGTTTCACCATGTTGGCCAGGCTGGTTGAGAACTCCTGGCCTCAAATGGTCTGCCTGCCTCAGCCACCCAAAGTGCTGGGATTACAGGTGTGAGCCACCGCACCTGACCTGTAATTATTTCTTTAAAGGCTCAACCTCCAAATACAGTCGTGTTCTGATGTACTGTGGTTGAGACTTCAACACAAGAGTTTAGGGGAGACACCATTCAGTCCATGCAGCCTAGAAGAGGAGGGCATGGCTGAGGGCACAGGGGCTAGGGCCACTGGCAGAACATCCAGAGCAAGGTGGTGCACAGGAGGTCAGGGAGTGACCCAGAGGTGAGGAGGCCTGGCCGCTGTCCATCCCAGCCAAGCGTGAGGGAAGATGCGTCAGCGTTTCTGGTGAGGTCAGCAATCAGTGACGTCCTCCTCACCAGCAGGAAAAGCTTGCAACATGGCCCAGCCAGTATAAATAGGCTCCCGACCACAGGCCCGGGCTGTCCCCTCTTCCCGGGCCACGTCAGCCAGGTCCGCGTGATTTGGAGAGGAAGAGAGGACCAGCTTGTTTCCTCAGAACAGTTGTTTCCTTGCTTCCCAGCTCACCCTCTGGCTGCGGGTGTCCTGTCCCTTTAAATGCAAGGACAGGACCTGAGATGGCCTAGCGGAGTGCTCCAGGGGGACAAGAAGGTGGCCCCCAATCTGCTGGGTGGGAGGTGGAGACCAACCCAAGTTCCGTCTCAATCTGCCTGTGAGCCCAGTGTCCCTGGACCAGTCGTGTCCCCCTTCTGAGCCTCGGTTTCCATTTATTAAGCTGCAATGACAGAACTGAACAGCAATGAAAAAGACAAGCAAGCTAATTTGAAAATGAGCAAAGGATTTTAATAGGCATTTCTCCAAAGCCAGATGTACAAATGGCCAAGAAGCCCGTGAAAAGACGCCCAACACCAGGGAACCGCAAATCAAAACCGTGGTGAGAAGCCATTTCACACCCACCAGGGTGGCTGTAATCAAAGACAGACAATCATAAGTGTTGACGACGAGATGGAGAAATTAGAACTGCCAGATGTTGCTGGTGGGAATCTGCAATGAATGGTGCTGCCAACCTGGAAAACAGTTTGGCAGTTCCACAAATGGTTAAACACAGAGGCCAGGCACGGCAGCTCACACCTGTAATCCCGGCACTTTGGAAGGCCCAGGAGGGCAGATCACTTGAGGCCAGGAGTTTGAGACTAGCCTGGCCAACATGATCAAACCCCATCTCTACTAAAAGTACAAAAAGTAACCCAGGCATGGTAGCACTCACCTGCAGTCCCAGCTACTTGGGAGGCTGAGGCAGAATTGCTTGAACCTGGGAAGCAGAGGTTGCAGTGAGCCAAGATTGTGCCACTGCACTCCAGCCTGGGTGACAGAGCGAGGCTCTGTCTCTAAATAAATAAAGATATCATATAACCAACAATTCCACTCCTAGATGTACACCCAAGGGAACTGAAAATGTAGGCCAAGTGCAGTGGCTTACACTTGTAATCCCAGTACTTTGGGAGGCCAAGATCGGAGGATCGCTTGAACCCAAGAGTTCAAGACCAGCCTGGGCAACAAAGTGAGACTCATCTCTACAAAAAATTTTAAAATGTGTGAGCATGGTGGCATGTGCCCGTGTGGTCCCAGCTACTCAGGAGGCTGAGACAGAAAGAGCACTTGAGCCTGGGAGGTCGAGGCTGCAGTAAACCATGTTCATGCCACTGCACTCCAGCCTGAGTGACACTTGGTCTCTGGACAAAAAAAAAGAGAGACAGAGACCAGGCACAGCGGCTCATGCCTTTAATTCCAGCACTTTAGGAGGCCACAGCAGGCAGATCACCTGAGATCGGCAGTTTGAGACCAACCTGACCAACACGGAGAAACCCCATCTCTACTAAAAAAAAAAAAAAAAAAAAAAAAAAAAAAAAAAAAAAAAAAAAAAAAAAAAAAAAAAAAAAAAAAAAAAAAAAAAAAAAAAAAATTAGCCAGATGTGGTGGCGCATGCCTGTAATCCCAGCTACTCGGGAGACTGAGGCAGAACCCAGGAGGCAGAGGTTGCGGTGAGCCAAGATCACGCCATTGCACTCCAGCCTGGGCAACAAGAGTGAAACTCTGTCTCAAAAAAAAAAAGAAAAGAGAAGAAAAGAAAAAAGAAAAGAAAGAAAGAAGGAGAAAACGTACATCCACACAAAAACTTGCAAATGTTCATAGGAGCACTTATTCGGCATAGCCAAAAAGCAGAAACAACCCAAATGTCTGTCAATAGAAAATGGATAAACAAAATGTGTGCTATCCATACAATGGACTATTGTCACAAAAAGGAAGGAAGCATTGCCATGTGCTACAACCTGCACGAACCTTGAAACCCTGATGCTGCGTGAAAGAAGGCAGACACAAAAGGCCACATGTTGTATGATTCCACTATGGGAAATGTCGGGAATAGGCACATATAGAGAGACGGTGAATACATCACTGGCTGCCGGGGGCTGGGGCATCCAGGGCTGGGGTGAGACTGCTAATGGCACGAGGTTTCTTTGGAGGTGATGAAGAGATTCTGGAATTACATAGTGGCACTGGTTACACAACCATGTGAATATACCCAAACCCTCTGAATCCTACACTTGAAAATGATACATTTTATGGTAGGTGAATTGTATCTGAATGTTTTAAAATGCAGTAGCAAATGCACCTTGTAGGAGAGTCAGCAAAATGCGGTGAGGTGAGCACGTGAGCGCCCCGCACATCAGAGCAGGTGCTTGCTCAGCACTTACCCACCAGCCACCGGGCCGACGGAGGCAGGCATTTGCTTATGTCACACGGTGGCTTTGAGGGCGGTTGGGAAAGGCAGTGTTACATAAACCCCAGGGTGAACAAGGAGCCACCAAGCACCCTCACCCAAGGGTCATCGAGGTCACATTGGGTTGGGGGAATCCCTTGGCTCACAACCTGCCACGGGGTTCTTCTGGGACCTGGAGTGTCCACCCACAGGTGTAGGAGAAGGAACCCCATTCTGTGCAGTAACCTCCAACTGTCTGCCTCACAGCCACCGAATCCATAGGTGCTCAGACAAGGACCCACCGGATCCAGAGCATTTCTGGAGCCCCTCTGTGTTCTGGTCCCAGTCCTAAGCATTGGATCCTTGCAACCACTTTAGGAGGTGAGTATCATGTTGTCCTGCAGATGGTAAAGCTGAGGCCTGGGAAGCAGAGGCCTGGGAGGAAGCAAAGGCACACTGGAGCCCCAGTGCCCCTCCTAGAGCCATGAGATCGACCGCTTGCCCAATGGGTTGTCCAGAACTGATGCTGCCAGATGGCTCGAGGAAAGCCAAAACAACAGCTTGGGGAGGGAGCTGGGAGAGGGTGGAGATTCCCTGTCGCAGTGGGAGGCCAGCCTGGGTGGCACAAGCCTAGTTTAGAGAATGGCAGGTGTGGCTGGAAGTCTGGCAGAGAGGGAGGAAGATGGAGAGTGAGGGGTGATGGCATCCCACTGCGCTTTGCTGCTGTGGCGGCCCTGGGGAAGAGCTCACATAACACAGCCCGGTGGAATCCGTCTGCTTAAAACAGTCCCTGTTGGCCGGGCTCGGCGGCTCACATCTGTAATCCCAGCACTTTGGGAGGCCAAGACAGGTGGATCACCTGAGGTCAGGAGTTCAAGACAAGCTGGCCGACATGGTGAAACTCCATCTCTACTAAAAATAAAAAAATTAGCTGGGCATAGCAGTGCGCACCTGTAATCCCAGCTACTCAGGAGGCTGAGGCAAGAGGATCACTTGAGCCCAGGAGGCGGAGGCTGTAGTGAGCCGAGACTGCATCGCTGCACTCCAGCCTGGGTGACAGAGCAAGACTCGATCTCAAGAAAACAAAAACAAAAACAAAAATCAGTCCCTGTCTTTGCCATTCCGATAAGGCCAAAGTCATTACCATGGCCAGCAGGTCCTTCCCCCCTCCCAGCCTCACTGGTACCTCTCTTTTTCCTGCCTCCTTCTCCGGCCTTCCTCAGTCCTTCCGGGAGCCACTGTCCCCTCAGGGCCTTCACACATGGCGTTTCCACTTCCTGAGCCCTTTACCTGTGACCCACCACCCAGACGTCAACATCCAGCCCACGCTGCATCTTTTCGGGGAAGCCCTCCCTGACCTTCCTCTCCCCGGCCTGGTCCCCACCCACCTCCTGGGGCCCTCCCAGAATACCACGTATCCCTCCACACCACTTTCTTCAGAGATGTACATTTTTACAACTATGAGGCTGTCTCTCTAGCCAGACTGGAAACTCTCAGAGGGTGTACCGGCCAGCCGCCGGGCCAACGAAAGCAGACATTTGCTTATGTCACACGGTGGCTTTGAGGGCGATTGGGAAAGGCAGTGTTACATAAACCCCAGGGTGAACAAGGAGCCACCAAGCACCCTCCCCCGAGGGTCATCGAGGTCACATTGGGTTGGGGGAATCCCTTGGCTCACAACCTGCCACGGGGTTCTTCTGGGACCTGGAGTGTCCACCCACAGGTGTAGGAGAAGGAACCCCATTCTGTGCAGTAACCTCCAACTGTCTGCCTCACAGCCACCGAATCCATAGGTGCTCAGACAAGGACCCACCACTGTCCACTCTCTGGCTGGCCTGGAACCCCCCTGCTGCTCTCTCTGAGCCCAGGATCCTGTCCTGTGGTTGTGGCCCCTGTCCCCACTGCCTCTCCAGAGCACAGCAAAGTAATGTAATAGGATCTCCATAAGTTCCTGGATGAATACACAGCCACATAGCTGTAGCCATTTGCAAAGCCCAGGGAAAGGTGAGCTGTGGCTCCCAGGCTGCAGGACCCAGATGCGTCCCTGTCCCACATCTGATGAACCCAGAGCCAGGCCTCTGGAAGTGCAAGGCCATCTTGCTGGGGGCAGGAACAAGTCTCCCAGACCCTTTTCCATGCATTCTCCTGGTCCCCTGGCCCAAAGAAATCAGGACTCTGTCATCACAATCCATCAGAGCATGTGATTCTGTTTCTGGGAAGCTTCCATTTCAAAAACGCTGAGTTTCTCTTTTATGATAATTTTTTTAAAAGCGAAATCAAAATCTGCTCTTTCACTCGCTGCAGATTTCAGCACTTTCCCGGAAAACGGCCAAAAAAACAACAAAAAAAAGCCACTGTTGCTTCTTTTAAAGGGTTCGCTTCAGAATGAATTGTACACGAGCGGCACCTGATGCTTCATAGAAAGAGATCGGTCTTCGTGGAAGGGGACAGTCCTGCATTTTGCAAAAGCAGACAAGTCTCCGTGGCTTTTCAGTCTGTCATTTGACCCACATTTGAGTACTCACTGTGTGTGTTGGGGACAGGCAAGGTGTGGAGGATAAATCAGAGAGAAGGAAAAGGCTTCTGGTCAATGAATCTGCTCCAAACGTCTTTTTATAGCCAGATTTTGAAGGGTGATACGACTCTTAGCGATGGAAAAGGAAAAAAAGAAAAAAAAAATTGAAGGGTGAATAAACACACATGCTCACACTTGCACACACAAGGGCCAACACCCGGCACGTGGAAGGGCCTGGAAGACCCATTGATGGACCACCCATTTCTCACCCCAGGCCACAGACAGGAGTGCGTGACTCATCCTCGCTTTCGTGGTACTCCCAGATCTAGCAATGCACCTGTGTCCTGAAAGGGACCAATCAGAATCCTTCCCTGAGATGACATCAGACTCAGGAGGCACATCTCTGTCGCATGACTGGGATATCACTGATCTGCCCCTGTGGAAAACCACCTTACCCAGCCTCCCAGGCGGAAGTCGGGGGTCCCGCAGAGTGGACAAGAATGTGGTCGGCCCAGCCAGGGAGGCTGAGGGGTCTCCCTGAACCCTGATCCCCATTGAAGCCAGGAACGTACACGTGGTGTGTCCCAGCCATGGGTCCCCTCTTTGCTAGCTGTGCTGGTTTTCTGGCACTTGGAGCGGGAAGTCCTTCATCCCGTGCCAGGAGGCATGGGGGACATGGAGGAAGGAAGTTGGTCAGGCACAGCAAGTGCGGCAAAACTTCAGAGTCTTTGCCCAACAAAGAGGGAGATGCAGAAGACGGTGGGAAGAGGCCAGGGCCCTGTCTGCAAATCACAGCCCCGATCTCTAGGACACAGTGGTGGGGCTCACAGGGACGCGGATCACCATTGGAGGAAGTGCCCTGGGACAGGCGCTGGGGAAGAGCGGCTTTCCTCCCTGCCTCGTTCTTGGAGAAACACCAACTAAACTCCGGGTGTGTATCCTGATACGAAAAAGAGAAACAAATCAGGCAGTTCTGAGGGAGAGAAGGCCATCAGCGCTCGCTCCATCCAAGGGCCTCCTGGCGGCCATTCAATGTGTGATACAGGGTGACTGGCCAGGGCCAGGTCACTCTGCCCACAGAAGAAGCATATACAGAAGGAAGGCAGAACAATGTGTCATTAAACACAAGTGCTGGACACCTCCACAATCAAGGCAGCAGAGCTTAGTAACTGAAAGGCACAAACAACCAAATGTCCTTTAACAGATAATACGGCCGGGCGCGATGGCTCACACCTGTAATCCCAGCACTTTGGGACGCCGAGGCGGGCAGATCACTTGAGGTCAGGAGGTCAAAACCAGCCTGACCAACATGGTGAAACCCCCATCTCTACTAAAAACACAAAAATTAGCTGGGCATGGTGGTGGGCTCCTGTAGTCCCAGCTACTTCGGAGGCTGAGACAGGAGAATTACTTGCCCCCAGGAGGTGGAGGTTGCAGTGAGCTGAGACCAGGCCATTGCACTCCAGCCTGGGCAACAAGAGTGAAACTCCGTCTCAAAATAAAAAAAAATTAAAAAAAGATAAAATACAAATGTGATCTACCCAAACCATGGAATATTATTTAGCCATAAAAAGGAGTGAAGCACTAACACATGCCGCCATGTGGATGAACACCAGAAACATTATGCTAAGCCAAAGAATCTAGATGCAGAAAGTCACCTAGTATACAATTCCACTTCAAGAACTATCCATCATAGGCAAATCCATAGAGACAGAATGCAGACTGGTAGTCGCCAGGGTCTGAGGGAGAGAGGAATGGAGAGTAACTATTAATGAATATGGGGTTTCTTTTTGGATTCATGAAAATGTTTCAGAACAAGATAGACAGTTGTGCAACACTGTGAATGTACTAAAGGGCCCTGAATTTGTGTTTTTTTGTTTTTGTTTTTTTGATGGAGTTTCACTCTTGTGGCCCAGGCTAGAGTGCAGTGGTGTGATCTCGGCTCATGACAATCTCTGCCTCCCAGGTTCAAGTGATTCTCCTGCCTCAGCCTCCTGTGTAGCTGGGATTACAGGCATGCACCACCACACCCGGCTAATTTTGTATTTTTAGTAGAGATGGGGTTTCTCTATGTTGGTCAAGCTGATCTCGAACTCCCGACCTCAGGTGATCTGCCTGCCTCAGCCTCCCAAAGTGCTGGGATTACAGGCTTGAGCCACTGCGCCTGGCTTGTTTTTTCTGAGACAAATTCTGGCCTCGTTGCCCAGGCTGGAGTGCAATGGCGTGATCTCAGCTCACTGCAACCTCCGCCTCTTGGGCTCAAGTCACCTCAAGCCATCCCTGGCAGTTGGGACTACAGGCACGTGCCAACACGCCTGGCTGGTTTTTAGTAGAGATGGGGTTTTGCCATGTTGCCCGGGCTGGTCTTAAACTCGAGCCCAAGTGATCCGCCCACCTCAGCCTTCTAAAGTGCTGGGATTACCAGGCATGGCACCCAGCCCAATTAGTCATTTTTAAAATGGTTGGCTTTGTATATTATAAGAAGTTCACTGCAATTAAAAATTTTTTTTTAAGGCAGAGCTGAAAAACACAACCACCCCAGGAAAGCCAAGGAGGGCTGGAAGACAGTGAGTCAGATGGCAAGGGGGCAGGAGAAAGTCCAAGGGCCTCCCCTGTCTCCTCCTCTTTTATTGCCTATTGTGCACTTATCCCAGAGCTCTTACTGGTAGACACAGAAAAGGCTAACTTAAGTTGCAAAGCCTGGGCCATGCTGGCTGAGGACACAGCCTGATGGCAGGTGGGAGGGCAGCTTTCATCTTTGGGAGAGAGCAACTGTGGGGAGGCGCCAACCGGACAGTGGGTGCAGGCTGGGAGGTCTCAAAGGCAGGTCATGTGAGCAGGGGGCTGTGATCAGGGAGGGAGGGGACACACTAGGGTTGAGACTGAGGCAGGGAGGCCAGCAGGGAGTCCAAGGCAGCAACAGAGGAGAGGACACTCGTGGCTGAATCCGGGCCCTGGAAAGCATGGGGTTCAGGCTGGGGAGGAGCACTGGGCTGGAGAGCCGGAGGGATGCAAGGGCTCTGTGTCAGGGCCAGCTGGCTGAGCAGAGTCCAGGCTGAGCAGCTCTGGGCACAGTGGGGAGAAATGAGGGGCAGGCATGCTTTTGCCTGCAGACAGAAGAGTGGGACAGAGAAGGAGAGGAGGGAGTGAGTAGGAGGGAAACTGGAGAGGCCGAGGTCGAGGGAGCCAGGGCAGGAGGGTGGAAGGTGAAGGGCACCGGTGACCGCAGGGGAGCTGGGCCTTCTGGGGTTGGGCACTGGAGGAGGTGGCAGTGCAGCAGCAAATGTCCCCTGATCAGGGAGAGGCAGGGAGGCCTGAGGACATGTGGGTCCAGGGGAGGGAAGTGGACAAGAGTGTAGACACTGACACGTGTGAACACAAAAACATGAAGGATGGGTGCCGTGGCTCATGCCTGTAGTCCCGGCACTTTGGGAGGCCAAGGCGGATGGATCACCTGAGGTCAGGGGTTCGAGACCAGCCTGACCAACATGGTGAAACCCCGTCTCTACTGAAAATACAAAAATCAGCTGGGCGTAGTGCCAGGCCCCTGGAATCCCAGCTACGTGGGAGGCTGAGGCAGGAGAAGCCCCTGAGCCTGGGAGGCGGAGGTTGCAGTAGGCCAAGATCACGCCACTGCACTCCAGCCTGGGCAACAGAGTAAGATCCTGTCTCAAAAAATAAAAAAAACAAAAAACCATGAAAGATGCCACCATGTGCAGACACTCTCACGAACATACACAAACAGACTTGCAGAAACACAGACCCCCCCAACACTCACATATGTACACATGTGCGCAGATGCACAGACACCTACAGCCAGATACATGCAGGCAGGCACGCATACAGAAAGGGAGCCAGTGTTCTCATGAAAGCAGATACATGCACAGCCACAGCCAGCCAGACCTCCAACAGAGTCCCAAGTACATAACCAGGACCAGGACGCACCATCACTTCTACCCGTGTGTAAACTGTCTCACATACACGCACACCTTCCTGCCAAAACAGGCTCATCTGTAAAGACGTACACAAGAGGTCTGCACTCACCGCAAAGGCAACACTGTCCACACACACCCAAGTAGCATACCCCCCTGCAGTACACACACCCACGAAGCACACACATCCACGTGGCACCATGACCAACCCCCAGGAAGGCAGCTCTGGGCACCCCGTAAGAGGCAGCCTGGCTCTGGAACCCACGTACCGGGGCTTGCCTGGGAAAGCGAGACTCAAACAGCAGCCACTGCCCGATACACCCACCCTGACAGCCCCGGGTCAGGAAGGAGCCAGGGCCAGGCCTCGCGTGCCCGCCCACACATTCGTTGCCACCAGCAGCAGACACCCAGCCACCGACACAGACAGCTGGGATTGCAAGGGATCTTGCAAAATCTCCCCTGTCCCTCAGGGTTCAGCTAAAGTGTCTCTTCACCCAGGGAAACTCCCCAGGGTCCTGTGGGCACCCCTGACCTTCTTTTGGAATTCTGGTTCTACCCAGCTGTGTGACGTTGGACAAGGTACTTCACCTCTCTGTGCTTCATTTCTACCTGGGTAGAATAGGGATAACAAGAGCATGCGTAGAATATACAGTCATGCACGGCATAACATTTTTACCAGTGATGCACCAAATATATGATGGTGGTCCTGTAAGATTATAATAAAGCTCAAAAGTTCCTGTCATCTAGTGATGTCTTGATGGTCTGACCTTGTGTAGGCCCAGGGGAGTGTGTTAGTGTGTGCACGCTGGTCATAGTTTTGGTGAGTTTTTTTTTTTTGAGACAGGGTCTTGCTATGTTGCCCAGGCTAGAGTGCAGTGGTACAAACACAGCTCACTGCAGGCTTGACCTCCTGAGCTCAAGCAATCCTCTCACTTCGGCCCCCCTGAATAACTAGGAGCACAGGTGCGTACCACTACGCCCAGTTAATTTTTATTTTTTGTAGAGACCGGGTCTTACCATGTTGCCCAGGCTGGTCTCGAACTCCTGGGCTCAAGTAGTCTTTCTGCTTCGGCCTCCCAAAGTGCTGGGATTATAGGCATGACTCACTGTGCCTGGTTTGGTCTTAGGTCTTAGTTTTTTAACAAAAATGTTTAAAAAGTTTTTTTAAAAAAATAATTTTAAAATAGAAAAAAGCTTACGCAGTAAGGATATAAACAATTTTTTAATTTTTTAATTTTTTGAGACGGAGTCTCACATTGTCACCCAGGCTGGAGTGCAATGATGCGATCTCGGCTCACTGCAACCTCCGCCTCCCAGGTTCAAGTGATTCTCTTGCCTCAGCCTCTTGAGTAGCTGGGATTATGGGCACCCATCACCATGACCGGCTAATGTTTTGTATTTTTCAGCCTCTTGAGTAGCTGGGATTATGGGCACCCATCACCACGACCGGCTAATGTTTTGTATTTTTAGTAGAGACAGGGTTTCACTATGTTGGCCAGGCTGGTCTCGAACTCCTGACCTCGCAATCTGCCTGCCTCAGTCTCCCAAAGTGCTAGGATTACAGGTGTGAGCCACTGCCCCTGGCAAATATAAAATATCCTTGTATAGCTTGATAATGTGTTTTAAGCTGAGTGTTAATACAAAAGAGTTAAAAAAAATAAAAGTTTACACAGTAAAACGTTACAGTAAATGAAGGTTCATTTATCACTGAAGAAAAAAAAAATTTGGTTTGTCTTTGAGACAGTGTTGCTCTGTTGCCCAGGCTGGAGTGCAGTGGTGCAATCTCAGCTCACTGCAACCTCCACCGCCTGGGTTCAGGTGATTCTCCTGCCTCAGCCTCCTGAATAGCTGGGACTACAGGCACGAACCACCATCCTCAGCTAATGTTTTGTATTTTTAGTAGAGATGGGGTTTCACCATGTTATCCAGACTGGTATTGAACTGATCTCAGGTGATTCACCCACCTCGCCTCCCAAAGTGCTAGGATTACAGGCGTGATCCACCACGCCCAACCTACTTTTATGTTTTAGACTGTATTTCCACTGAACCTTTTCTATGTTGAGATGCACAAGCACTTGCCACTGCATTATAACTGCCTACAGTATTCAGTACAGAAACATGCTGTATAGGTTTGT
>PVKP010030849.1:0-27549 GCA_004027715.1 Plecturocebus donacophilus
GGTTGAAAAACTTGTAAGAGATTATAGACAGATTGCACAGTGGATGAGAAAAATTAGTGGTTTATTTTTAAAGAAAATGGCCAAATATTCATTTTCAGTTATTTTTTATATCTTTATTATATAGCTATTTAATATAAAGTTTAATACACAATCAAATATTTGCTATTAATATGTGTTTTTATGTGTGTGCATATTTAATAGCAAATATTTGATTGTGTATAAACAAACAAAGGAAAGGATTTCATTTCACATATCTGTTCATGTAAGAAACAGTGATGACATGTGTAGGATCATAAGATACTATTAAACAGAGATAATTCAGAGAAAAGAGGCCCTTGGGACCAGAAGTCACTAGGAAAAAATAAATCATAGAACTCTTGGGGGCGTCTGGAAATTCACTATCTGTAGATAAGGGAAAGGTTGAAGTAACCTTATTTGACACTAGAATTATTATAGCTGTGCCTAAAGTAAAGGTTAACAGACATGGCTATCATTGAATCATTTAATGAACTTTGTTCTAAGTAAATATTCCAGACTTCCAGACTTCAGTGCTGAAAGAGTTTTGTATTTTAGTAGCTTACAAGTGGAACCTGAGGGAATAGATTTTATATATATATGTATGTAACATTATATAGAGATTATATATATCAATAAATAATACACATAAAATTGTAAGATAGAAATTTTTAGGTGTATTAAAAATGGAGATTAATGAATAATAGTGCATTAATGTTATTTTATTAATTGTGTCAAATACACACTCATCATGTAAGATGTTAATAAAAAATAAACTGAAAGTCGGGTATACAAAAAAATCTCTGTCCTGTCTTTTCAATGACTCAGTAAATCTATAATTGTGTCCAAATAAAAATGACAGAGAAGTTAATTTTGGGGGGGACAGATATTAAAATTTAGGAAACAGCCATGCATTGCTTATCAGTGGAACTACATTCTGAGAAATACATCATTAGGCAGCTTCATGGTTGTGGGAATATCACAGAGTGTACTAAGACAAACCTAGATGGCATAGCCTACAATACCTCTAGGCTACACGGTATATCCTATTGCTCCTAGGTTACAAACCTGTATAGCATGTTGCTGCACTGAATACTGTAGGGAATTGTAACATGATGGTAATCTAAACCTATCTAAACAGAAAAAGGTATAGTAAAAATATGATATTATCATTATATGGGACCACTGTCATATATGCTACTCATTGTTGAATGCAATATTATTATGTGGCACTTAACTGTAATTATTAAGTATTTGGGTAACATCACATGTTAGTACTTTTCAAAAAGTGTAATATATTTTATCTTTTTCAACCATCACCAAATTCATAAAAGATTGTATTAGATCACTAGTGCTACTGACGTAACAAATACCAAAGACTGGATGGCTTAGACAACAGAAATTTATTTTCTCACAGTTCTGAAGGCTATTAGCCAAGATCTAGGTTGTTGGCAAAGATGGTCTCATTCTGAGGCCTGTCTCTTTGGCTTGTAATTGGCCATGTTTTCCCTTTATCTTCATCTGTTCTTTCCTCAGTTGTCTGTGTCTTAGTCTCCTCTTATTATAAAGACATCAGTTATGTTAGATTAGGGCCCACAACAGTGGTCTCATTTAACCTTAATTACCTCTTTTAAAGGCCCTATATTTGATTACAATCACATTCTGAGGGACTGGTATGTAGTATTTAAAATATCTCAAGTAGATAAGTGAAAAGATAAGCATATTAATTATCAATGTTTAAGAAACATGTAGAAGATATAAATATATGCTTTAGATTTCTATTTCCCTGCATTATGGAGTAATGCATTTCACTCATAAATTTTGTGTGGACAGAATTCAGCCTATAACAGAGAGTAAGAAAAGATAGGTTTAGTTACTAGCTCAGTGTTACACTGCTACCTAATTGATGGAAAAGACAGAAATTAAATTTGCTTTTGTCCATACTGAATGCCTGTCCATACTGAATAGACATAAATACACAATTCTGTCTCATCATTTTAGGAAGCTTATTGGTAAAACACAATGAAACTTCTCTCTTAATTTGTCTTAAAATATTTATGAAGTCTCAAAGTATGTCCTAGCTGTGTATCATTCAAACATGGAAGAAATATATACATAATATTTTTTCTTCAGAGGCTTGGTTTAATTGGAAGCTCAGACATATAAATAAATGATTGTTGTATAGAATAAGTACTGTGATAGATGTATCAATACGGTGCCAAGTGGAGAAGAGAGAAAAATTTGCCAACTCAATTTGAAAAATAGATGGAAGCTAGATATGAAAAGAGTCAAGAAATTTTTTAAAGAGATTGATCTTTGAACACTGTAGGAAATAAGAATTCATTCATCAAGCCAATTGAAGTGAGTTGTGTAGGAAAGATATTATAATTCTCATTGCACATTACATGTGAAAACTTGGAAACCTGATTGATCATGATGGATTTCACTCATTGCATTTGGAATGAAGTGCTAAAATAGGGTGTTGCTAGGAGATGAATTTAAAAGGTCAAGCAGAGTAGCTTGATACTGAGAGTCCTAGAGATTCTACTACAGATTTTAATTTCATTACAAGAGTAACACATTTCAAACATGGATTTTAAGCAGAGGAGAGAAATGAGATGTTTATTTTAAATATGTGATTGCAGAGCTACATGATAATTTTTGGAGGGAGATAAATTGATGGTAAGATAACAATTCAAAAGAATATTGCAATGTTATGCTAGATATGATTAACAAAAACATCAATATGTTAAATGAAAAGGAAAGCATATCAATCATCAATGTTTAAGAAATATGTAGAAGACATATATGTATGCATTAGAGTTCTAGTTCCCACTATAATGGAGTAATGCATCAAAACTTCCTACTACACAGACAAAACTCTAAGTAAAGAAATATTAGTGATGATTAAGTGGCTATTTTATAATTATAACATGCTAATTCAACAGAAAATTATAACAATTCAGTATTTGTTTGAAATATGTGTGTAGCAAAAATAAACAGAATTAAAAATAAGGAATAACAATTGTTTACAATTTTAAAACAGAGGCAGCAAACCACATTGCCATTTATGTACCTATGCATCAATCCTGCATGATCTGCACTTGTACCCCAGAACCTAAAGTACAATAAAATATATATATAAAATAAATACAAACAAAAACATTTGTACAATTCAGAAAACCAAATTGAACTGAGTAATATAATACACTGTACTCAACAGCTGTAGAACACTGATTATTTTTAAGTGCACAAAAATAAACCATATGCTGACTCATAAAACTAGCCTCAATAAATTCTAAATAAATTGAATTACAAAAGTTTGTCCCTAATCATTATGCATTTAAAAATAAATTTCATATTTCATTTGTGAATTTACAACATGTCTAAGTAGAAGGAAGAAAGTTCTAGTTGTCATATACGAGCAGAAATCAGTATCAGTGAAATAAAATGTATGCAGAATAAAGAAACTAAGAAACTCAAGACAATAAAACTTCTTTGAAAGGATTTATGAATTTCTCGAATCTCTCAGAAAACTGATAAAGCAAATAGAACTAACAAATTGCCAACAATGGAAATTAAAGAATGTTATAAATCCTCCATACGGTTAAATCAGATATTATAAAATATTTTATGACAATATATTTTACAACATTGATGAAATAAAGAAATTTTTGGAAAAGAGCAAAATTAGTAAAACTGACACAAGAAGAAATAGAAGATCTAAAATGTCTTAAATCTGTCAAATAAATTGTATCTTGAATACAAACCACACCACAAAATCTTCCTTCCTGAACAGAAAACTTCTCTGTTGAATTTTTCGCAATATTAAAAGC
Source organism: Plecturocebus donacophilus (assembly GCA_004027715.1). Taxonomy (NCBI): domain Eukaryota; kingdom Metazoa; phylum Chordata; class Mammalia; order Primates; family Pitheciidae; genus Plecturocebus; species Plecturocebus donacophilus. Next base: position 3,852 of record PVKP010030849.1, read on the forward strand.
AATAACAATAGCAAATTTACATTTCTTCAGAAAATTAAAGGGGGGAGAAAACATTCTAACTCATTTTATAACGTCAACATAATATTGTATCTAAACCTGAGAAGGGCAGTGTAACCAAGAAAAATTAAAGAGAATATCTTTGTAAACAACATGAGAATTCCAAAGTAACATATTAGAAAATTGAACCCAGTTATGTACAAAAAGATATATTATACAAATTGAGATTCATTTTATTAAAGAAAAAATATATGGCTTTTGAAAATTAATCATTGTAATTCAATACATTAATTAAAAAGGAGAAAACCCATATATCATTTTTTAACGTAGCTCAAGAATTTGAGATCATTAAAATCCTCTACTTAATTAAAATAAACAAAATCCGCTTAACAATCTTGAAACAACGAGGGATTTACTTAATCTGACAGTTTAAAAAAACTGAAAAAGGACTAACGTTATACTTTGTAGTGAAAATATTGAAATATATATAAGTGTTTCCCACTGGAGTCAATAATGTATAATAGTGCTCACTATTCTTCTTATGCTGAATATTTTCCTAAAGTCAAATAAATACAAATGAAATGTTAAAAGTTTAGAACCAAAATATGAAAACTGTATTCAAGGATGTCATGATTTTATTTATTTCTTTCTTTTTTAATTGTACTTTGGGTTCTGGGTTACATATGCAGATCATGCAGGATTGTTGCATAGGTACATACATGGCAATGTGGTTTGCTGCCTCCATCCCCCCGTCACCTATATCTGGCATTTCTCCCCATGTTATCCCTCCTCAACTCCCCACCCCCGTGTTTCTCCCCTAGCCACGCCCCCCAACGGACCCCAGTGTGTGATGCTTCCCCATTTTCATGTGTTCTCATTGTTCAACACCTGTCTATGAGTGAGAACATGCAGTGTTTGATTTTCTGTTCTTGTGCCTGTTTGCTGAGAATGATGGTTTCCAGATTCATCCAAGTCCCTACAAAGGACACAAACTCATCATTTTTTATGGCTGTTTAGTATTCCATGGTGTATATGTGCCACATTTTCCCTGTCCAGCCTATCATCCATGGGCATTTGGGTTGGTTCCATGTCTTTGCTATTGTAAACAGTGCGGCAATGAGCAAACATGTGCATGTGTCTTTATAATATAATGATTTATAATCCTTTGGGTATATACCCAGTAATGGGATTGCTGGGTCAAATGGAATTTCTATTTCTAGATCCTTGAGGTATTGCCACACTGTCTTCCACAATGGTTGAACTAATTTACACTCCCACCAACAGTGTAAAAGTGTTCCTATTTATCCACATTCTCTCCAGCATCTGTTGTTTCCAGATTTTTTAATGATCACCATTCTAACTGGCATTAGATGGTATCTCAATGTAGCTTTGATTTGCATTTCTCTAATGATCAGTGATGATGAGCATTTTTTCATATGTTTGCTGGCCTCATATATGTCTTCTTTTGAAAAGTATCTGTTCATATCCTTTGCCCACTTTTGAATTTTTTTTCCTTGTAAATCTATTTCAGTTCTTTGTAGATTCTGGATATCAGCCCTTTGTGAGATGGATAGATTGCAAAACTTTTTCCCATTCTGTTGGTTGCTGGTTCATTCTAATGATTGTTTCTTTTGCTGTACAGAAGCTCTGGAGTTTAATTAGATCCCATTTGTCTATTTTGGCTTTTGTTTGCAATGATGATTTTCATATGCAGAAAAATCCAAAGAATCTCTAAACATGCTTTGAGAATTAATAAGTATTGATAAGTGAATGTAATAACATCTTTTGATATAACATAAAATAATAATATAATTTCCATATACAACCAAAAATAATTCAAAATGAAAATAAATGAAAACTTGCAATAGCAAAGATCATATCAAATTTCTTAGAATAAATCTAATGAAAGATATATAAGTACTCGATTAATAAAACCACTGAGCACTGCAATGAAAAAATTAAGGAATGTCTAAAGAAAAAAAGAGATATGACATGTTAAGACTTGGAGAACACTATTTTCTTCAGATTGATCAATGTATTTAATACAATCCAAATAAAATATTCTACCAGCATTTACTTTTGAGAATTCAGAAGATAATTAACACTTATATGGAAATCAAACACCAAAGAAGAGTCAAGGTTATAAACTTTAAGAACGAAGTGGAAAGACTTACGTTCCCAGTATTAGAAATATACTCTGATTTATTCAAACCGGCTCATCAATAAACACATAAAACATTGGAGTAGAGTTCAAAAGTTATAATTCTATGTAAATTATTAATTTATTTATAAAAATGAAGCATCTGAATTTAGTGGTCAATGATGGTCTCATTACAAAATAATTGTGGGTGAATTGAATATCATATTTTATAAAAGCATCTTGACCCTTGCCTTACATAACACAGAAGATGAACAATGGTTGAACTGACATTGATATGTGTATGGTAAAACAATAAAAATTCCATCTAAGCAATAAGTAGAAAACTATAACTGAGGTATGCAAACGTTTCTTAAACTAGTAAATGGTAACCAAAATCATAAAGGAAAAGAGAATAATTTAACTTTCGTAAATATATAAATTCCAGTTTATTTACAGATACAGGGGACAGGCACAGTAGTTCATGTCTGTAATCCCAGCACTGTGTGAGGCCAATATAGAAAGATTGCTTGAGCTTAGGAGTTCAAGACCCGCCTAGGCAATATAGTGTGACCCCCTCTAGACACACACACACACACACACACACACACACACAAAATGTGAAAGTATAAAAAGGCAAACCACGGAGACACAGAAACTACTTGCATTCCATATATTCACAAAGAATTTGTATCTAAAATATAGAAAAAAATCTACAAAGCAGGAAAAGATGAAAGCAAATGTTTAATTTAAAAAATGCTCTAATAAGAAATGCATCCTAAAGATAACTTATGAAAACCTGATTAATCATCAAGGGAGTGCAAATAAAAACATATAAGTATATGTGATATTGCTAATCATCACCAGAATGGATACAATAATTTTTGAAAAACATAAAAAAGTATAACACTAAGTATTTCTGAGCGTATAAGCTGACTGAAATTGTCATACTTTTCTGAAGAGAATATTTACTTGTACAAGTTTGGAAAACTGTTATATCAATAAAGCTGAGCATGAACATGCCCCATAATCAGCGATTTCACTCAAGCATATTCTCAACAGAAATGTATTCACAGGTTCGCCAAAAGGCATATTAAAATGCTCATAGCATTTGTTTTAAAAGAACTAAAAACTAATAGTACAATAAAAAAATTAGTTGTGGCATATGCATTTAACTAAATAATATAAAGCCAATGAGAATTAACAAGCTACCTTTGCACACAATATAGAGGAATATCAAAAAATTAATTTTCAGTGAAATAAATTAGATGCAAAGTAGAACATACTTTATGACTACATTTATATAAATTTAAAATTAGACAAGTTTATGATGACAGAAATCAGGATAGTGGTTACCTCTGCGTGGTTGTTTCAGATATCCTGACATTATAAAAATTTCTACAACTGGATGGGCACAGTGGGTCACACCTGTAATCCCAGCACTTTGGGAGGCTGAAGTGGGCAGAACCCGAGGTCAGGAGTTCTAGACCAGCCCGGCCAATATGGTGATACCCCATCAGTAATAAAAATACAAAAATTAGCCTAGTGTGGTGGTGCATACCTGTAATTCCAGCTACGAGAATTACTTGAACCCAGGAGGCTGAGGTTGCAGTGAGCTGAGATCGCGCCACTGCACTTCAGCCTGGGTGACAGAGCAAGACTCCGTCTCATAAAAAAAAAACAAAAAACACTTCATACTTAGAAATTTTGCATATTTCTGTAGTTTTTATGTCAGTTAAAAACTGTATGCAGTATCTGAAAATTAATGTATAATGAGTGAGGTAAGATGAAGCCCTTTTGTCATTTAGGTAGCCTGGGGGATCGTAATCAAGGAGAGAGGAAAGGAAGAATGTTTTATTTTGAGGATAGACTGAAGGAAAGATAAATGTGTTTAATTTTTTTTTTTATTTTAAGGAAAATGTAACAAGGGTATAATAGGAGAGGGTTACATGTCTCTCTATATATAATTTCCACATAGTTTAATTTCCTTCCTTGAAACTCACTAGGAGAAAGGAATTACTCATCTAATTGATCAATCTCAGAATATTCACTGAGCCATATTTCACTAGTGAATTTAGTAACAGAGTACTATTAAAAAGCCATTAAGCCAGGCATGATGGCTCACACCTGTAATCCCGGCACTTTGGGAGGCTAAGATAGGAGGATCACTTGAGCCCAGGAGTTCAAGACCAACCTGGGCAACATAGCAAAACCCCATCTCTATTTTAAAAAAATTAAACTAACAAAAAGCCCTTAATAATGTGTGGCTTTTCTTCCTTTATAATTCCTGCACCTATGCCATGTGTTAAGAAGTTCTAGGCAGGGCCTAACAACTTGAGGTCACAATTGATCAAGTGGCACCTGTTCCTCATCAGCTTTTCTGTGCATTCAATGGTGGGTTAATACTGAAAATCATATTACCAGTAGTCAAATGAAATCTGATTTTTCTCAATGTCATTGTCCTCAACTGAATATCCACTTCCTAGTCACTCCTACAACTTGTGGTAACCCCTAGTGATAAATGGCTGAATGCCAAATCTATTTTGCAACTACATTCAACAAGATTTCTAACAGATATGATATAGAATAAAGAGAAAAGTCATGAAAGATAACACAAGGATGTTGAGACAGAATGATGTCCGATGTCAACAACTGTGATGAAGAAGAAAATGATAGAGTATATTTTGAGAAAAGATTGGTTATTCCTTTACAGTATGTTAAACTTGAGGTTTTTATTATACAGCCAGGTGATGATGTTTAGTAGACAGTCAGATACATGAGTCTGGAGTTCAGGAGAAAGGATTGAGGTCTGAGTCATTTCACCATTAACAAATGAAGGAGATGAAGATCCAGCAAAGACAACTAATAATAAGTGAATAATGAAATAAAGAAAAAAGTCATGAAATATAGTATCTTAGAGATCAATTATGTGCAATGCTTTTGATTGGTAAAATATAGTAAGGACAGAACATTTGTCATGGGAGTTAGCAAAGTAGAGGCCATTGGTGATATTTTAGAGACATTCCAATGGAATGGTAAAACTAAATGCCCGATTTGAATGAGTTTAAGAAAAAAATACAAGATGAAAATTTGTATACAGTCCCAGCTACTTTTTTGAAGAACTCTAATGCAAAGAGAAAAATGAGTGGGAAATGTTTTGTTCTTGTTATTATTATTGTTGTCTAATGTATTTCACAGAATATAATTAATAGAATACCTACATACTAATGGACTGAATCCAGTAGACAAGGAAAGTTTGATGAGAATGATAAAAAAGAAAACATTGTTCAAGTGTTGTCCTTAAGTCTATGAGAATATAATACATTAAAGGAAGATAACATTAGATGAAAGCATAAATACTTCATTTATGGTAACGGATGTCTATGTGTATAAATACATGTGGCTAAGAGTTATATTCTGTAAAAGTTCTCTTTTGATTGCTTTCCTAGTTCTACTTCATGAAATATTTCCTAGTTCTACTTCATGAACAATTTTCAGCTAAGCATCAAGATGGTAAGTGAAGTGTCAGAGGTTTGAGGACAGAGCATAAGGTGTGGGATCATCATCTGTGTGGAAAGTATTTTAGGGCATTAGTACATGAGGAAAGTACAGCCTGAATGTCAGTCAGGTGTCATAGGAAGCTCACTTGAGGTTCGTGCTCATAAACACAAGGCCAGTCAGTGTGGCTGTGTGCTTTCTCCAGCTCCATTTAGCTGAATGCATGCAGAAACCTGGAAGATGGAACTGAATTTAAATAGGGTTGGGCTCTTTTAAGGTAAGTGAGATAGAATGACAGAAGTATAAAGGTTACTTACATTGACCTTGGATTTTAAGACAGGAAAGAAGGATAGAGGAAAAATTAATAGGGTGAGAGAACCGTAAAAGGTGATCGCATCAATACATTGGTTACATATTTGGATTCAATGATTGTTCAGGATGGAGAAAGTGAGGTGGTGAGTTGCCAGTACAGTGATGGTCTAAGGAATGGAGTCATGATTCTGAGATTATAGATAGGCTGGTAAATGACAACTCTAGGGTAGGACCACGGCTGTGAGATGAAGGACAAAATCACTGAGAGACAAGGGTTCCTTAGTAAGTAAGCATTTTGTATGATGAAATCATCATGAATTGAGACAGAAATAATGTTGAAAAAAGTGAAATTGAACCAGGACAATACTCATAGGTAAGTGATAGCAAGAGTTAGGTATAGTTGTTGATATCATCTGTTGATAAGACATTGCGTGAGGGTTTAAGTTATAAGACCCAAAACCAGTGCATGTGGATTCCTTGATCTCACTAGGGCTGTTTTGATGTGGTGATAAGTCTGGCTTGACAATCCTTACTATTTTATTGACCACTTTATTTCCTACGTCAGAAGTAAGTAATGTGATATTCTGAATCTATCTTATATCTTTTATATAGTGATCCATATACTATATTTTATTGTAATAACTATCCCATTGTCTTCTGGTTCAGCCCCATTTCAGCATCCTAATCTCATATAGATTATAATTAGCAGTGGAGTCTCTAATTTAGGTAACTGAATATCATACGCTTTTGCTCCCTATGTTTAAAAGTCATACAGAACTCTCACTCAAGTTCCAGGAAATATAAAAACAAAAAAGAAGGAAGTGTTTAGAGAGAATGTAAAATTTAGGCCAAAACAAGGAAACAATTTTGAGATATTTAATAAAATCTCTGGAGTCTAGAGAATAAGTCTCAAAAAAATGAACAAATAATTAAATTTTACTCTTTCATTTTAAGCTTTCTTACTAGTCATTTCTCAGATTAAATCTCAACAACCCTTTAGGCATTTGACACCATGAACTCCTTCTCCCCAAATCCTTTCTGAAATTCTTTTTGCTTTACCATCCTGGCATGATATTCTTTCCATTCCCCTTTACTTTCCCTTTCTCCTTCTGACTTTCTACCTATTAGTGATTAGAGCTGGATTAAGTCACTCAATCTCATGAAGCCATTTTTTTTTCTATAATATCTGTAAAATTGTTTATTACATAAAAATGTTGGAAAGATAAAATAATGGTGGCAAAAGACCCAGGGCAAAGCCCCACTCATAACACACATTGATCATATCTCCTTTCTTTCCCTTTCTGGCTTATCTTCCTGTGCATTCACTTAATTGTGAAAACTCCCCAAGTCTCTGTCTTAGGTCTCTGTTTTTCTGTGACAACTGAGTTATTTGAACAGCTGGATTATCACATAAATTTGAATTCTCAAAGTTCTCATAAATTCTCAAATCTACATCTTCTGTATTGACCCAGAAACATAAAATGAGTCTTCTGTCAGTGTTCACAGCATCTTTGCTTTTATACATGAGTCACCTTCGTATCAATTAGAAAAAGTCAAATTAATATTATCATTTTATCTCTTTGAAATTGTCTCTCCCTTTAAACAGTTTATTTTTCTTTGCAGCACTTTTATACTTTCAGTAACGTTATACCTTAGCCTGAATGTAGTTCAGGCTAAGGGACCTAGGTAATTTTTAGTTCCTTTATTTTAACTGAGAAGTCAGAAGAGTTGGTAGGGTAGTTCTCATTTTTAGGACAGATAAATTTTCATTCTAATGAACCTTGAATGCTCAGGTAAATCAACTACTGAATTAAAATTTAAATACAGAAAGTACATCATTCAAGGGCAGAAATAACTCATCCAATGCATCACAGTTTAAAAGAACTGCCATCTCTTGAAGGGTAGAAAAAAATGGTGTCAGAGAGCAAAACGGATATCCTGCTGAATAGAATATTCAAATTGAGAGATACCAGGTGATAGAGCAGTACATATTCTGAAAAGTCAATTACACATAATTTAGGGGTATTTTCTAGTTTGTTGTATAGATCACGCAATAACAAGAGGCTTTGTGTGCATTTATAACTGCCTGGAGAATAGACTTGAGTAGAAAGGTAATGTGTGTATATTATAACCAGCAATTCTTTTTGATGAACCTGGGGAGGAAGCGGGAGAATTAGGTAAATGAGAGGGCCTTCTGCAGGCTGAGAACAGCAGATGAGCAGCACCACTATTGCCTCCATTTGGATAATGGGGATATCTTTGACCACTGCTAGCTATTCCCCAGGCAGCTGGATAGCAGGAAAAAGGTAATGCCACTCTATTCCTGCTTGACAGAAAGGTCTCTCTAAGCTCTTTCCCTAACAGTCACTGACTCTTTCCAAATTGCTGTGAGAAACGTCATGCATCTGGTACAAGGCTACTTGCCACACACAATAGCTTTCAACAATTCCAGTATGTTCACCCGAAACATACAAACATATGCTCACTTTCTCACAATGCTCTATCATTAAAGGAAAGTTATGGAAGATAAAAGGCAGAATATTTGGACCTATAATAGCAAGAATCTCCATAATAGCCAAAGTGCTGCATGTATTAGATGTCATTTTCTGTAAGAGCTCACAATGAAAAGGAAGGGAAATTATAAGATGAAAATGAAGGTGCAAAGTGAATTATACTTTAAAGCCATGATGTGCTGTTAAATGTCATTGGGTGGCCTCATGTGTTTCTTTTTTAATGCATAGTGAAATGTAAAACATTTAATCAAAGTGACTGAAATGGATTTAGACTTTTGTCTTTGTTTTTCTTTCCACCTATCAGTATTTCCATCATCATTGAGAATACTGTATTTGGGAATAAGTACTAATTCTTGTCATTTTACATAAATATATGTATACACAGTTACATATTCATTTATATATATGTGCATTAGTATGTCACATTTATCTTACATATACACACACTTATTCTGGAAAAGAAAGTGTGTGGATTTAGGAAAAAGAATGTCACAAAATAATTTGAGTCATTAATAGAACTAGAATATAGTTGTTTTTATATTTTAGCTAAGTGGCAAGTGTGCAATAATAAGGGAAAAGCTGCTCAGGGAAATAAAGAGAAAGCTTTTAACAAATTTGGGAGTAAGGATATTTTGTATCATCTTTTTAGAGGAAGCAGTGTAGTCACAGGCTATTCAATCTGTTGGTTGTATGAGGTGACAAGTATTAAAAGGTGAAGTGATTTCAGTTGATCTGTATATGGAAGCTTTCTGAGGGGCAATGTTAGGAGGGATAAATAGAAACTTAAGATCAATAACATATAAAGTTCTTCTTTTCTATATATTTATAATGTTTAAATATATTATGATTTTTTTAATTTTATTTCTATGTAGACAAAAAAAGTGAAGATTCTTATGATCTCAATCTGTAACAGCATGAGGAGGATTGAGGCCAGGGCACTGTAAATTTTGAATAATTATTAGTGACACTATTTATGTGTTATGGTCAACATTCTTCTGAAAATAAATTTTTGGTATTTTTAAAGGAAGATTATTTTTGTACGTATAATGTATCTATGTATTGCTTGCTTCTTAGAGAAATCGGTTTTACATATCCTCTCATATTTTTCTCTAACATATTCTTATTTTATGGTACAAAGAAAAACAATCCATAGGATTTCTTTGTCATTGATCTTAAACTGCATTTTGATATTATTTGCCTCCTCCTTAGTCAAATTAGTCCATATTCCATGGTTCCAATGAGAACCATGAAACAAGATAGTTTCAGTGAAGTTTACAAATTACCTTTTTACCAAAAACTTTATGCTGCTTTGGAAAAACAACTACATATTTAACTACTACATAGGATCTATGTATTAAAAGTTGGTGCATAGTTGAAAACATATATATATTCTTTCTGAAATTGGGAATCTACCTCATATTTTGTTGTTATTTAAATTTTGGTAAATTGTTAAGACTCCTCTGTTTTTAGAGAATAGTAGTATTGTGAGTGTTGTTTCATCAAGGAATGATTTAAATACAGTTTATCAAAGACATTACCAATATTTATATAGTGAATTAGTGTCTGGATTACAGAATTTGGATAATGAGCTTAGAGGGTGGTTTGGAAGTGAAAACAAGGATCATTAGATTAGGTAAGGAGAATTTTTGCTTCTTTACAAAACAATTAGCCAATTTAACATCTTCACCCTGAAATCAACTAACAAATTTGTAAATCTGTAAGATCAGCCATGCATATGAATCAGATTGCTTCTACCTTCTTCCCTTTATGCATTTACTTACTAGCCTTTCCATTATATTTATTTAAAAATTTCACAGCTGTAAAAAATGATTTGTAGCCTAAAGATGACAAATATTATAGTCTCCTCAGAACCCACTAGAACCTCTTAGTATTCACTAATTAATTATTTATTAATCACTTACTATATCCTGGGGGATGGGATAGCTGCCAGGATAAAACAATGACTAGAACATGGTTAGAAGAGGTCTTTTAAGACTCTAACTCAAAAGGGAAGATGTACTGTTATCCAAACATTATAAGGCAAAGTCATAAGTATTTGAAGAATTATGCACAAAGCACTATAGACACACATCATCAGTGTTGTAATTCTTAGGCATAGTTTCATTGGAAGAGAACATTGACAGATTCTAGATGAAGAGTGGTATTTCCCAAGCAGAAAGGATGGATGGGGAGTTGGGAAGTGTATGTTTCAAGAGGAGGAAACACTTACATACACTTAACACACAAATATATACATATACATATATATATACATATACATATACTTATACATAACACATCACATATACATATATCTGATGTGTGCATGTATGCATGCATGCATGGGTTTGTATATTTCTTTTCTGTCAGGAAATATGAGCTCTCTGGATTGGAGTAAAGGCATCTGTTTATTACTCACAGAGTATCTTAGCACTAGTTCCTATGCTCTAGTTCCTCATAGGGAGATATGACAAGGGCCAGGTTTCCACATCATTGTGCATAGGGGTTGTACCACTGGAAAGGAATCATTAAATGTGGAATCCAATACAATGAAACTCAGAGCTTTTGTGTGGCTGATGCCTTTGCCTACTCTTCCCTAGAAAGCGAGGGAGGAAGAGAGATAGACACCTTTTTTTAGGGAATATAAACACATATTTTTCAGTTAGGGAAGAGGAAGGTCTCCACCTGGAATGTGATCAAATTACTCTGAGGAAGATAAATCTCTGATCTTTTGGAGGAATACATTTTCTCTAACTTCTAAGTCATGTCTGCCATTTAATCATTCTTTAACCAAGGTTTTCAGTAGTCTTTGCTCAAAAAGCCTAGACTGTGCAGAAAAAGGAAAACATTATTAAGAGCCATCTCCCAATACTTAAAACATGAGAAAAGGCATGAAAGCTTGAACTGCTGTTTGTATTTAAGAAACATAATATGTTTCGATACTAACATAAATTATCCATCTGGTCCATATTCCATTGTGAAATAATATTTGAAAAAAAGAAAATAAGCTTATTTGAATTCTAATTAGAGAACATTTCCAATAATGTCATGGTATTATTTTATCCTTTCAAATGAGTCAGTTGCTCTAATACGTGGTAAACACAATTACTACAAATAATGTCTCTACTTTTATGCATCTAATAAGTTAATTTTAAGTATAGCTTTTATTTAATTATAATAATTCTCATATACAATAAATTTGAAAAAAATATGGCATCATTTTAGTAAGTGAAAAATGAGAGACAAAGCCATTATCATTGGCCATAGTAAATTTTTTCTATTAATTTAAATTAACAGAAATTGTATTTATTTTTAATGTTTTCACACTAAACACAGGTGTAAACTGTTAGCCTGAACTGCTTTATGTTCTTTGATCCAACTTTCTTACAAGATATGGTAAAATGTTAGCTGTTTTCCTACAGGTATTTCCCTGATCCAAGCCATATGTTCAGAAGGGGGTGATAGTGGTAGAAGGCAGGGTGGAATTATGATGCCGAAAACTGGTAGCCATAAAAGAGATCCTGACCTGGGGCATAAGAGGTAAGTTTATAGAGAGGACGTCACATCTCTGGCAAGAAGTACAGAGTGAAAGCTTAATCTTCATATTTCCTAGATTTTTAAAATCTATTCTCATTTTTTTCCCTTGAATTCATATACTTTTTGTTTCCTTTTGTGTTGACATGCAGCAAAGCTACATGAGTGAAAAGACAACAGGCCTGTACCTAGACAAGTTTCCTCTCTATGTGGTTTCAATGTGGTTATCAATCAGTTCTTTATATTGTTAATGTGAGAATAAAATGAGATAATAAATAAGCAGCTAAAACATTGAACAAGCACAACTCCTGTAGCAGTCATAAAGCACCATATTTTTCTTTCACACCCAAGTCTTACATTTGTTCACTGGGATCCATTTCTTCTGTTTCCCAAGATGAAATCTCCAACTGGTTCCTTGAGTTTGCTGTTTCTTTAAATTAGTGGTTCTGAACATAGGCTGTAAAACAGAATCATGTGGTAAACTCTTAAATACACTGATGCCCAGACCTATCAACAAAACAATTAAATGACAATTTCTATGTATTTTTATTAATGCTTTAGGGCCTGTGAATAGAGAGATGAATAAAGCACAATGTCTGCTCCCACCCAAAAAATAAATAACATAAATATTCCAAGGTGATTCAAATGTGCAATTAAAGTTGAGAACCCTTGGTTTTTCATTATAAATCATGTATCATTTTCATTCACAAAATACAACATTGATTCAGATATTAGAATATCCAGTACAAAACATCAACATTCTGGACTGGATTTAAAGTTAAATCTCTTCTCTCTGGCTTGAGTCAGCTGTGTGGATGTCCCAAGTAGGAAAATAAATATGATTGCCTCCTTGTTCCTTTTTTACCTAACCTTTCCCTGACTCCCAAGTTGCTATTCCTGACTTTTTCAGGACTGAAGGACAATTGCTTTCAGACCAAATTCCTTGTACAGAATATACAGTGACTCTGCATAGACAGTTTATTTATGATTCATGACTCATTTATGATCCTCATGTATTACCTGTGAAATCCTCCAGCAATATTTGCCCTGACAAGCCCCAAAGTGCATGCCCAACCTCAGTTCAGCCGTATGTGTCCAGCCTGGTCCATCAGCATTAAGCCAGTCTGTGTCTTGACCTTAAATTTCCAGGCAGTAGACAAATAGCAAGCTACTCTGTGCCCCAGGAGGAGGGAACGAAAGGCAGGTTGAAGCCCCTCTCATAGGCTTGAGGTGAGATCCAAGCAAACTCCACTTTTCTACCTTGGAGATACCTATTACTGGGAATAACAGCACAACAACTCCAATAAATCTGATTCACAGATCCTTCTCATGATTATTACTGCTCCAAACATGTTAAAAAAAAAGCCTTCCAGGATTTACGTAAATTTGCCTAACCAGCTCCCTCCTGTTCCTAACTAGTTGATTCAAAATTAAAATAATATTAATGAATAAAGAGTAAAGGAAATAAAAATTTATTACTGTACACATTTGAGATGAAAGAGTGTATAAAAAGTAGTTTTTTTTATAATTCTCTCGTCATTTCCCAGACTTTTCTCAAAGAAAAATAATTTTTTCTTTCAACTATTTTCCAATTTATATGTAAAAATGACAAAAAGCATGTTATCAGAGAAACAAACATAAACAAGGTAGTATCAGTGCACCTTTAATATTCACTAAATGATGTTTTGCCAGCACACCGACAGAAGGTGGGGTGAATGGCATAGCAGTGAGATCAATATAGAATAATTAACAAAACCACAACTAAGACTAAAAATTAATGTCTCTCAAACTGATTATGATGTAATTATTATTTCTCCATTTTCCAAGTATTTGGTTTGTAGCATTTGTTTATAAATATGAGTTAGCTAAAGAGGAAAAACTAAGAAGGTAGAAAGGATGTCTAAGAATTGGTAACAATCACATGGATCCTGGAAATACTAAGCAATTTATTTAAGAGGGTCCTTATGACCTCCTTGATTACAAAAGAAGTAATGTAGATATATAAATTATATAACTATTTATTTTCCAATTTCTTTTTACTTAAACATCTTCCTGAATAAAGGTTCTTTGCTCACCAATAAGGAGTTATTTCCATTTTCATTGCTGTTGAAAGCATAGGATACCTTATACATGTTAACAAGTACACTAAATTAATAAGCATACATCATCATATCCTATTAACTATTGATATTGTCATTTTATAATTTTCTACTGTCAATATTTCAAGAATTTCTCATTTAATTTGTTAGTTTTCTTTTGGTGGATTTTTGCTGCTAAAAGAATCATGAGACAGGGTGGGCATGGTGGCTCACGCCTGTAATCCCAAAACTTTGGGACCAGCCTGGCCAACATGGTGAAACCCCATCTCTACCAAAAATACAAAAAGTTAGCTGGGTGTGGTGGTGGGTGCCTGTAATCCCAGCTACTCAGAAGGCTAAGACAAGAGAATCACTTGAACCCAGGAGGTGGAGGTTGCAGTGAGCTGAGATGGTGCCATTGCACTCCAGCCTGGGCAACAAGAGTTAAACTCCATCTTAAAAAAAAAATTATGAGACAACATGAGTGATTATTCAATTCATTACCTGAAATACGGTGGGTATATAATTGACCATTGAAATTACACTCTGCTAGTAAGTAAATGCAGATACATTTTCTTCACTTTCTTTGTCAAACAGGAAAAAGACAAACCTAGAAGCTAAGTATCATGTCAAGTTTGTATCCGTATCATTTTAATCATGAAATGTTTTGCTAGTGTTATGCTCATGTTAACACTCAACTTGAAGATCAAACAATAACGTGACACATGCAGGGATCTCAGGGTGTGGAGTAATGCATGCTTATTGTGAGGACAGGTACCCTTCTTCACTGGGCTGGGCATGTCTCACCACTGTCCAAGACATCATGTCTTCAGAAAGTGGGCATGTTAGTGCAGAACTTTTGTTTTCAAGCCTTAATATTCTATTTTGTTTTCCTTTCAGTGAATAAAAGGTTTACCTACATCAAGCTAGGGCATTTTTTTTTTCCATTAAAAGTAGCCAAGATGAGAAAATATACTGTTCAGATGTAACCGTCTTCAAAAAGAGAAGATGCCATTCTTTTTATTAGTCTATCACCACTGCTTGATAGACATAAATTTAGTAATGTAAAACTATTTAAATATCTATAAAATATTCATTGTTTACAGAACTAGTTGACATATGGGTAGTCTATTTAAAGATTTCATTCCATTATTTATATTTTGTATAAGTCAAACATAAACAGAATTATGTGAATTCTAATCAGAGTCTTGATATAACTAAAATGAAGATGAAAAATAGAAAACATATTTAGTTTTAAATATTTAAACAAAGTGGTTGATTATCATCCATTTGACTATTGGAAGTTAAAGAAAAGTAATGTTGGCATAAGACCAACATTATAGGCGTGAGGAGATAAATGAGAAGAGGTAGCAGCAGAACCTTTTTTAGAGAGTAATTTTAATAATTATATATCCACAGTATTTCAAGTAATGAATAACCACTCATGTTGTCTCATAATTCTCTTGGCAGCAAAAATCCAACAAAAGAAAACCAACAAATTAAATGAGAAATTCTTGAAATATTGACAAAAGAAAATTATAAAGTGACAATATCAATAGTTAATAGGATATGATGAGATGTGCTTATTAATATACTGTATTTATTAGCATGTACAAAGTATCTCATGCTTTCAAGTACAATGAAAATGGAAGTAATTTCTAAGTAAAGAGCAAAGTACCCTTATTCAGGGTTCAAACCCATATTTTAAATATACTATAAAAATTTTTCATTTTTGACAGCATTTTATAATAACAGACACATTTTGGGGATGCATTTTCTTTACTCATCTCATTTTGTTTTCCTTGGTGTAAATGTCTCAAATAAATATGATTTTTTTTTTGTTTCTATAGAATTAGATTAATCTTAAAGAAGTAAGGTTTTCTATATGAAGAAAGAGTTTAATTCAATAAATTTTTATTAACTTCATACATTATGAATGTTTTTATTAGATATTACTAAAAGGCATATTAAAAAGTCAACATTTTGTAAATACAATTCCTCAGTGGGATTTGATGTGTTTCAGGGCAAGCCCTATTAATTCACTGAAGCAATATGGGCCTGCATAGCCATATATTTAATGCCTGCTATGTTTGGGGTTAGATATAGAGGACACAGTAGTGACAAAAACAAATCTCATGTAATAGTTAAAATAAATTTTTGCCACTAGTAACAGAGCATAGAAATAACAGTGGCTTGAACAGTACAATCATTTAATTTTCAAAATATACCTCTGAATTATGTAATTTGTAATCCTCACTTTACTGATGAAAAACTGAACTTTAGAGACAGGCACTTCACTCCACATAACAGTGACACCACTGCAACATCTTTGAATCTTGATTTTTCTTACAAAACAAGTAGTCAGGAAGCACACAGTTCAGGGATTCATGCCTTTGCTTGAGTCAGGGCTCAAGAACCTTACCTCCTTTTATCTTTCTCCTCCACCGTTCCTAGCATTCAGTTTTGTGTTCATAATAACAAGGCTTTGTTCTTCTCTCAGGCATAAGACCAGCTTTATAGGCATGAGGAGATAAATGAGGAGAGGTAGAAGCAGAGCCTCTATCAAGAAGGCAACATTTTCTGGAAATCATCCAGGTGACTTCTGTCTGGATCTCATTGCCAATAATTGCATTACATCATCACCTCTACCTGCAAGGGAGGCTGGGAGAATTTTCAGTGGGGTATATTGCTGCCTTAATCAAAATCAAAATTAGCAAAAAGTGTGGAGTAGATATTTATATGCAGTAGGAGTACATGTTATGGGAGATTAAGAAATATACCTAAGGCACAAAACTGTGAAGCCAGGACTTATTTAACTTAAGGTAGTCTGACTCCATAACCCATATTCTAAACTTCCAGAAAAATCACAATGTATTTAGCAGTGAAAATGATTATATATTAGTGTATATTAGAAAAATTACTTACAGTCCATAATGAAAACAAACTAGCTGGAGAAAAATTATAAGCATAGAAATATATAGTTAATCACGAATCATCAATATAACATCAACATTTGTAACAACATATCAAAAGTATATACACATTTAATAATTTTTCTTGTGAGATTTCTTCATTGATTATTTGTTATTACTGTTTTCTCTTTCCTTTTCCTAACTTTTCTGTAGATCCTAGTTGGATCCTTTCTGATTACTCATCCTTGAAAGAAGTCAGTTTTTGTTTTGTTGTTTTTGTTGTTGTTGTTTTTCTAAGGAAGCTATTTGCAGAAGCTCCTTATGAGGAAAAGGCTCCAGTCTTGTTTCAGGATAATGGGATGATGCAGAATTTTACCTGTGAACTTTGTTACCTTCTATTTCTAACTTGCTAATTTTGCTGTAGGATTATTGACAGTACATACTGTATTTCTACTCCATGGAGAGACTAGATGTTTGGAGCAAACATTATTTATTTGTGGGCTTTCTGATTCAGCTGTTCCCTCTGCTTTTCAAAACCAGACCATGTCAAGAACTCCAGAGTTCTGTGTGAGTACCCTATGTCCAGTCTTGGAAACAAAGAATTAGACTGTGCACTGTACACTTACCCCTTAACTTAGGTGTAATTTTCTGTCTCCTTCTGAAAAGATATAGGGATTTTGTTTGTGTATCTTGCAGCCTTCCTGTTTGGGTTCTGCTTCTGAGGTCTCTTTCAAAACTTTTTTAACTTCTTATTTTGCAGTAAATATGGATTCACAGAAAATTGCAAAAAAAAATATGTAGGGAAATCCTGTGTACCATTCATCTAGCATCCACAAATGTCAACAACTTACATAATTATAATAAAATACAAAAATTAACATGAAATTAGCAAGGGTGCTATCCACAGAGATTATTCAAATTTCACCACTTACAAATAAATGTATATATGTATGTGTGTAGTTTGTGCAGTTTTGTTATATGTGTAGCTTTGTGTAACCATCACCACAATCAAAACACATAATTGGCCAAGCCCACAAAGCTCCTGCATGCTACCCCTTTATAGCTCCATCCTGTCTTACCTTAACCTCGGACATTTGATAATTGTTTCTCCATTTTCTTAGTTAAATGAATAGAATCATACAGTGTGTATACATGGAAGACTGGCTTTTTTATGGAGTGTAATTTCCTTCAGCTGCACTGATTGTTTCATGTATACACAGTTTTTAAATTAATGAGTGGAATTCCATAGTACAGATATACCATGGTTTGTTTAACCCTAATCATGAAATATTATTTTGGTAGTATGTACCTTTTGGATACTATGAACAAATATGCTATGCTTATTAATGTACAAGTTTGTATGTGAAAATAAATGCTTCAGTGTCTGGGATAAATGTCCAAGAGTACAATTAGGTCATTTGGTAAGTCTCTTTCTAGTTTTAAAAAGAAACATCCAAACTGTTTTCCAGTTTGGCTATACCATTTTACACTCCCAACAGGAATGTGTGAGTATTATTTTGGTCATCATGTAAAGGCAGGCAGGAACCCCCCCTCAAATTTTGCTTGGAGGTTGAGACTGATTATGTCATACACACACATCAAAAGAATATATAAATTTTATAATAGCAGTCTCTGGAAAGAGTAGGGTAGTCTTTTTTAAACATTCTTAACTGGCTTGAGAAAATATGGAATAGTCTGGCCCAGGATTTTTTTTTTTTTTTTAATTGTGGTTAGGGGATGGGTCTTGGGTGAGGTTTCCTTTTCGTATTCAATGCCAAAGAGAAATACTAAGGTTTTATCGACCTGATTAGACCTAGGGTAGGGGGAAAAAGGGAGGGTGAGGCTCAAAAGCTGTCAGCAGAAACATAAAAAAAAGATGAAGTCAAACTTCTTATTAAAATGAATGATCTAGGTTCTTCACAGACTCACCAACATTTGCTGTTATCACTATTGTTTTTTTTAATTTTAGCCATTCTGATAGTGAGATCTTTTTGTCTCATGACTTTGAATTTCACATGGTGGTGAACATCTTTGCATGTGATTACTTGTCATTTATAATTCCTCTCTGTGGAAATGTCTATTCATGTCTTTTGCCCATTTTCTAATTGAATTGTTTGGGCATGTATTTTTAACTTAAAGTCTGCAAGAAAACACAGGGAAATACTTGCAGAGCCAAACGCAAACAATGAAAGGATTATAAATCCATTCACTACTATCTCCCACTTTTAAGCGTTTAATGTTTCAGTTTTAGTTATATGCTCAATTATTTAGGAAGCCTTGAATAGTCTTCAGTGCAAAAACACTCCATATTATCACTTTAATTACCCCGAATTACCTTAATAGACTACTAAGTAGTTCTCAGCATTCTTGTGATCACTAGTCCTGTTACTGGAGTTTCTGGTTTGGCTGGATATTTTTTTCATTGATTAATTATTTTGCAGCTCTTTGGGGTCTACATTGCTTGACAATTTTTAGATGTAGATATAAGTGCTTGCTAACTTTATACTTTATTGACACCTTGGCATGATACAGTACACTTGAATCATTATTTTCCTCGGTAATTTGTAGACATTGCTCAATTGCCTTTAGGCAATTACTGTGGCTTTGGAGAAGCTTCAGATAATGTTAATGTTTTTATTCTCTTGCATTTCTCTGCCTGGATACCTGAACATTTTATATTTTTGAAACCAGATTATACAACTGGGATACATCTCAAAGTTGATTATTCTGAATCAGTACTTTTCCGCAATATTAAAAGCATTTTATCTGTTACCTCTGTTCTGCTGAAGATAGGAAAATTATTTTCTATTTTAAAGTGGAATTCATCTTTAGAAAAGTGTTGAATTCTCCTCTTCAGAAATACCAAGAAAACTTTTGCTAAATCTCCTTTTTTGTACTATATGTCTTCTGTCTGATAACTTTTTTACCACTGTGTTACGCTATTTGCCTCAAAACTTTGCCCATCATCATTCATTTGCTTTTAAGTTAAGTCTGTTCAGTCATAGGACATTGGTGCTCTTGTCACCTACACAACTCTTAATAACTTGGTAAAGGGATTTTACTCTACCCCATCTCCAATGGTAGAAAGAAAGCTCTTTAGTAGGTAGATGAATAAATTACAATGAATACATTACCATATTTTCATCTCTTTGTGTCTCCACACTCCTTCCTCTACAGCCCACCAGGAAAGGCCTCATATCCCAACCTCCTCAATTGTTGTAATCACTGAGACCAAACTTCCATTAGATAGCCTCACCAAGGGAATCTGGAGGATCAATGGAGCAATGATCAGTGGAACAACAGCATCAGAATAAATACAACTCACTATGGACAAGTTGTGAAAATGTAGATTCCTGAGCTATTTCTCTGGTGATTTTTATCCTCAAGTTTGAGAGAGGCCAAGAAATTTGATTTTTAAGAAACATGTCACAAGACCTGACGCTCATGATCTCAACAAACATTTATCATTTTAATATTCAAAGTGTTTTTTCTGAAAAAAAAAATGCATATTGTTTACATTTAAAGCTTTAAGACTTTAGGACATTCAGGTTCAATTAAGAAAATGTAAAAACAAAGACACATTAGATACAAAAGGTAACTCAACAGCTCTTTTCTGGTGTCTTCCTCGCTGTGTCTTACAAACTGGACTTGTGTTAAACTACAGCTGACATCAATGCTGACACTGTATTTTGTTTCTGAATATTTTCTATTCCTTCTGTTATTATCTGGGTCACCCCATACTATTTCTATGTATTACCACAAGATTGTAGGCTCTCTAGTGAGAAGGAACGAAGGTGATCCCTGAGTACATACTACCATTTGAGGCCTTTGGTCTGCCTTCTGAAGCTAAACATCCAGACTTCACTTGTTCTAACTTTTTCCTTCTCTCTTTCTCTCCCGTCCTTCCTTCCTTCCTTTGTTGTTTCCTTCCTTCCTTTTCTTTTCTTTTCCTTTTCTTTCTTTTCTTTTTTCTTTTCTTCTTTTCTTTTCTTCCTTTTCTTTTCTTTCTTTCTTTCTTTCTTTTTCTTTCTTTCTTTCTTTCCTTCCTTCCTTCCTTCTCTCTCTCTCTCTCTCTCTCTCTATTTTTCACTTTATTGCCTAGGCTGGCCTTGAGCTCCTGGGCTCAAAAATCCTCCCTTCTCAACCCTCTGAGTAGCTGGGAGTACAAGCATGTGTCCCTATTCCCATCTAGGCCTCATCTATTCTTCTTACTCTGTAAGTTTTTTTCCCTCTTCCTTAAAAATGTCATTTCTCTTTTAAGAATCTTTTGTCTATAGTTACCATCTCTAATCACCTTATTCTCTCCATGTTTCCCAATTTAGATTTCATAGAGCAATACTGATTGATCAAGCTCACATTTGTTTTTCTCCGGGTAACATCAGTTCATTCTCCTATCTAAATGCTGCCATCTCTGTAGCAGTAATCCATGGCTAATCTAATAAACTGTGGCTGGACATGTCATTCATATAGAGTCCATTCGTTTTGCAAGGGACATGAATGGGAAATTTTCACTTGGAAATCACTATCATATCAAGCACCATGACAGAAAGTTTAATTTCCTCATGAAATAAGAGGAAAAGGCTACACAATATGCCATCAATTTTCTTTATCATTTTCTCCCATATCATTAGTGAAGCCAAGGTCCAAAGTCAGTAGAACATTCTAAACTAAATTCAAATAGAATGACAAATCCTATTAGTTATTGGAAGAATCTAAAGGTTTTCTACAAACTGAGGACCCAAAAGCAGATAAACTGTACATTAATCTGGAACCGAACAAAGTCAGTAAGATGAAAGCAAGTGTTTCCTTGCCTTGTACAATTACTTGGCATTTTCCTTTATAAATCCATTCAAAATCAGCAGATAAGTAGGCTACCTGGATTTACAGATGAATAATTAAGAAAGACATCTTTAATTTTTTCGCTAGAGGAAAGCAGGTGTAAGCTCACCAACACACCAAATGAGAAAGAAATCAGAAGCAGAAATAAAGTATCTTGTAATATCATTTCTTGAGAGATAAGACTAATACGAAGTATTCTTTAATACTCCATTAACTAGAATATGAAACTAAATTATGTTTGAAACATAGTCATGCACCACATAATGACATTCTGTTCCATGATGGACTGCATATATGACAGTAGTTCCGTAAGATTGTAACGGAGCCAAACAAATTTCCTATAGCCTAGTGACATCTTAGTCACTGTAATGTTGTAGTACAATGCATTACTCTTGTGTTTGAGATGCTGGTGTTAATAAACATAATACACTGCAATCATATAAAAGTATTGCACATTCAATTATATATAGTGCATAATACTTGATAATGATAATAAATGACTATGTTACTGGTTTACGTATTTACTGTGCTATACTTTTCTCTTTTTTTGAGAAAGAGTCTCGCTCTGTCACCCAGGCTGGAGTGCAGTGGCGTGACCTCCGATCACTGCAACCTCCACCTCCCAGATTCAAGTGATTCTCTTGCCTCAGCCTGCTGAGTAGCTGGGATTACAGGTACCCACCACCACACCCAGCTAATTTTTGGATTTTTAGTAGAAACAGCGTTTCCAATGTTGGCCAGGCTGGTCTCTAACTCTTGACAGCAAGTGATCTGCCACCTTCGGCCTCCCAAAGTCCTGGAATTACAAGCTTGAGCCATCACACACAGCCTGTGCTACACTTTTTAATCATTATTTTACAGTTACTTTTTTTTCTTTTTTCTTTTTTTACCTATTTTTTAAAAAGTTAACTGCAAAACAGCCTCAGGCAGGTCCTACAAGAGGTATTCTAGAAGAAAGCATTGCTATGACAGGAGCTCCATGTGTGTTATTGCCCCTGAAAATCTTCCAGTGGGACAAGATGTGGAGGTGAAAGTCCGTGAGATTGATGACCCGCCCTGTGTAGGCCTAGACTAATGTGAGTGCTTGTTTCTTAGTTTTTAACAAAGAAGTTTAAAAGTTAAAAAAATATAAAATTTAAAAGTAGAAAAAAAAGCTTAGAAAATGAAGGTAAAAATAAATATTTTTGTACAGCTAAACTATGTGTTTGTATTTTGTTTATTTTATTACAAAAGAACCAGTTTTTAAAATTAAAAATTTATAAAGTAAAAAGGTGGCAGCAAGCTAAGATTAATTTATTATTGAAGAAATATATTCTTCTATAAATTTAGTATAGCAAATGTATAGTGTTTTAAAAGTCTACCGTAGTGAACAGTAATGTCCTAGGCCTTCACATTTACTCACCACTCACTCACTGAATCACCTACAGCAACTTCCAGCTCTGCAAGCACCATTCATAGTAAAAGCCCTATACAAGTGTACCATACACACACACAAAACCCATATATATATATATGGGTTTTTCTATGTTTAGATATGCAAATCCTTACCATTTTGTTTTAATTGCCTACAGTATTCAATACAGCAATATGCTATAAAGGTTTGTAGCCTAAGAATAGAGGCTATACAATAGAGCCTAGGTGTGTAGCCAAGGTTTGAATAAGTACACTTTGTGATGTTCGCACAATGAAATCACCTGACAATGCATTTTTTAGAATGTATCCCATCATTAAGTGAGGCATCACAATAATTGATAACAAAACTTTAAGCAAAAGCTTATTTTACTATATTTAGGACATTTTTTTTAAATTGCACTTTAGGTTTTGGGGTACATGTGAAGAACATGCAAGCTTGTTGCATAGGTACACACATGGCAGTGT